>JAPMOR010051454.1:0-53475 GCA_026543865.1 Argiope aurantia
CACAACATTCTTTTATCTAGATAAAGACCATTTTTTAAAAACATTCTTAAGCCAGTTATTCTTATTATTTGTGGAAAGTTAAATGAAAAGAATATCGATCATAGGTCAAGATTCAAAAACATTGTCCTCGACTTCAACATTGGTCATTTAAAAACATAACAAAATAGAAACGAAATCATTTACTTTAAGTCACAGATTTCTTCAGCTATCGGGTTTACATGCATGCGATTGCACAGATCAAAAGTTGGTCAATCCCTTGAACAATTTGCTTCAAAGTCGATAAGGATTTATATTTTAAATGCTAAATCTCTGCCCTAAATTTTATCTATCCAGCTCTTTACGTTTTTCAATTATTGTGTTCACTTGTACAGGAACAGTCGAACCAACAGATTTCCTATTTAATTCATTTTGTTAAATATTTAATAGAAATCTAAAAATGTAAAGTTAAATCCATATAGTTAACTTAATCCATTAAGCTTTTAAATCGCTTTTGAGTTTGGGTTCACAGGCAGACTGTATTCTAAAAATATGTGTTTTTCGGACTGAAAGGGGGCTGGAACGTGGAGACTCGTCAAAATGTCGAATCGAATTTTTGATAATTACATACTTCGCATACGAGAAAGTAAAAATAAAATAAAACAGATGACAAAACTTTTAATTTATCCCCCACCCCAAAAAAAAAACTTCCGAACTAAAATCAGAAGTTGCGATGATCAAATACATTTGATCATCAGGAAGTCCATAACACAGGCGAGAAAACTTTCAATGAGAACTAAAATAATTTATGCAGATGGCAAGTCAAACACCATCAGGACAGCTGAAAGTAATGATTGTAAAGAAAAATGTCTGTGAAGGGCGTCACCGAACTTCACCGTGTTTCTGGAATCCTCAATGCCAAATCCTTAAGAATGAATGCTCTGAGCTACTCTGTGAATGATTAACTTCGGCGAAAGATGATGAATTTCGCGTAGGGGTTGTTTCAACTGCCTTTGCAAACATGACTTGACAAATATTTCGGAAAAGAAGTTAGAAATGAGAGCAGTAACAGATGCAGCCATTTTGCGGCCCTAGATCGTACATATTATAATGCTACTTCTTTTTTAATCCACTGATTCAATGAGTTACGCATTTTAATATGTTTTTAACTGAATCAACATATTAATGATTTATTTTGAGCTAATTCTTTATATTTTAGAAGTTTCGAAAAAATGTACATATTTTTATTATGACACACGAATGTGCTTCATTCACATTTGTACGCAGTTATATATGCCTGTGGTATAAAAATACTGTTACACCAAGGAAACATAATAAAACATATAAATTATACTTCACAGTGATTATATTATAGAATTCATATATTTTATGACTCGGAGAAAATGTATTATTTACTAATTTATTTGTAATAGGAATAGGAAACAGCATTTTTTAATCTACTGGCAGGCATTATTAGCTTTTTCTTATTTCTATTATTTATTTTAATTATATTTTGCACAAAATTTTTCTTTGGAAATGATGTTTTTAAATATCTTGTACTCGGAGAAATCGCTTGTAATGAGATAGATAATCAAATGGAATGCTTCTTTCTTCTTGATCGATTTTATGAGACGCTCCACTGGATGACGGAATCCACGGCCCGATTTCGTATGCTTGGAAATTGACAGATCGGAGAGTAGGTCTTTGTGAATAACTTATTTGTCACTTCTAAAACTGATACGATTTTTAAGAAAGCATAGGATTGAAAAATGTATAAGTTATTAAATAAATTTCGGATTCTTTTTAGTTAAAACTGATTGAAAAGAAGTTTATAGTTAAGATTTCTTTAAAGCAAGTTTTTTCTCTCTTAGGTCCCAGCCCCCCCCCCCCCCTACACACACTTTTTTTTTTTTTTTGCAGAGAAATTATTTTTACAATCTTATTTCTAAAATAAATGTTAACTACAATTCCAAATTTGAAAAACAATGAAATCGTGTATGTCGATTTTTTTTTACTTAATATCTTTTTTTTAATGTTGACATGTCTAAAAAAACGGGACTAAAAAAAAATTTTTTTTTAACACTTTTAAGTTTTGCCTCTAAAGAATAGCAAAGAGTAAGAGTAGCAAATAAGTTTCTACTTCTATTTCTACCTATCAAATATATTTTATAATTTCTGGAGAAAGAAGATTTAGATTGCTTATTCCCTTGTATAGTGAAATTCTGTAATATTCATTCCGGAAAAATTATTAGATTATCGTTTATCACTTTTTATGAAGCAAAGAGTTTTATACATAAAAATCCTTTATTATTATTATTATTAAAGATTAACTGGAAACACGGCTAAATTACCAAAAAAGCACAAACCGACACATTTTATTTCCAAGAATTTTTATGAAAGATTATTTAGTTAATCTAAACTCAATATAGTCAAAAATCCCTGGACTGACTAACTTTTTTTTCTTTAAATTATAGAAATTTCAACATTATTTGTTTTTTTATAAACAAATCAAATTTTGGGGGATAAACGACGGTTAAAATATAAAAACAACAACAATATGTGTTGAGCAAAATTTAAAATCGTGAAAAGTATAATTTTTTTTTATCCAGTTCCGTAAAAAATGAATTAGAGCCATTCCAAACCCAATATCGTTACAAACGAAAAGCAACAGACTTGACACAGTTTAGTTTCTGAACACACCAGATCACCGTCAGGTAGAAACGAGATTTCAATTCCCTTTGTTTTGCTGAAAGAGGCAAGATAGTAAAAAGTTGCTTCAAATTTTCGCCTACGTTGCATTCTCGACGGACAAAAGAAACCACGTGACGTCTCCCTCTTTTTCTGCCCCCTCATTAAAAGTGCCTTTGTCTTCGGAAGTACCTCTACATCACAGGCAAACACAGGCGAAGATTAGTTTAGAAGTTTAAAAGTCAGACCACTTGTGAACCCAGTACTCCTCTCCCACATTGTACAAAGTCTATCGACTCGAGTTACGAATGAAAGATGATGACGGATTCGTGATGGATATGTTTTCAAAATATTTAATCACTGTGACCTGCTATTCTTTTTGAAAGGCGAGGTCAGAAAAAGTTTTCCGAAAGAAATCACTGAGAATTCTATAGAATTAAATAAATAGAATACAATTGCAACGAATGGCATTTTAAATGAGACTCTAAATAACTTGGTATAACCAGAATTGATACTCAAATAAAATAATTATAATTAATTAGAAGAACATTATAACCCTAATTAAATAAACTAAAAAGTAGGGAAAAGTCTTTTCGCATGAAGATTTTTTTCGATTCAGCCATGAACGTTATCCTTTCGTAACTAATTAAAGTGTGCAATTTTGAAATATTTGTAAAACGAATTTGGAATTTTCTTTATAGGCTGCTCTTATGTTCTTTATGAAACTTAAATAATATCAGTTATTTGGCGAATAATCGCGATTATTTCCGTGCAGTACAATTCTTTTTTTTTAATTTACAATTTAAAAAAAAATTCGGATAACTCGAGTTCAGTTTAACATGAGTTTTACAGTATATTTAATCCAAATGATAAATAACTTTAAAAAATATCTCGGAAAAATCTTTAGATACGAACCACATAATGATTACATATGAATATTTTTCAATCTAACCTCATGAGACATCCATCAGTGCCATCTCACAAAATTTTGAGGTAGAAGTACGTTATCATCCTATGGTAATAATGCAAGTACCACAAAAATTTACGATATGGTGCTATATGACATTATCAATATGAGAGCAGATAGAAAAAGGTTCTAATAATTAGTTATTAAAAGAATGAGAGGGGGGATGTCTTTCTTGAATAAACGCGATTTTACACACCTATATAGATAAACTTAGAAATCAAAACCTTATCTAAATATAAAATTTGTTAAGCAATCGTTAAAGCAATTTCCGAGGTACACGAAATAAATTTATATGTACAAGAATTGCTCGTTAAATTATAAGATTTACAGTCGGATGTTGTTACTAGACTAGATACATTTGTCTAGAAATTAATTATGGAAATTAAATAAAGTTTTAAAAATCATTTTTAAAAAAGACTCATACAAGATTTATTTTTAAATATCAGATGAAAGTATATTGGTATAATTTATAATAATTATTTTTATGAGAAAAATAGAAATCCTTTTTATTACAAATATTTAAATGTCCCAACTGAATATATCCGTGAACACAGTTTACCAATGAAAAGGGATCGTCAGAACCAATAATTCCAATAGAAGAGATTGTCGGAAGATCGTTCTTCTGTATTATCGTAAGAACTCACCTTGAAATTGAAGTATCGTTAATATTTTCGTAAAGACAGCATTTAATTTCCCCAAAACTATTAGCTCCTTTCTCAGCGTTTCTTGTCATCAATATCAGAAAGGGTGTGTCGACAAGACAGAAATTTATTACCAATCTCTTGTCGGACACTGCCAGAAAGTGACAGAACCCGTTTTTAATTCTAAAGACATGTATCTGAACCTTCATAACTCAGATCGCATGAGGCAGAGGACCGAACTTTACGTTGAGATAACACAAGTAATTTCTACAAAGGAATCCCCCCCTGCAGAGCCAACATCAAGATGTCTTCTTTCTAAGATGTGAAGATGCAATTCTATCAAGAATTTCGTAATTCAAGGTTAATGGTGACTACTTCTCTTTGATACTTTAGTAGCAAATCGCAAATAGTGGAAGATATCATCTTCAAATGAAATACGTGACAAGATTGGGGAAAAGAGATTGGACAAGTTATTAATATTTCTCACGGTAAAAGTAGGATGAATTTTTATAATTTATCTTCACGTTTTTCAAAATATATATATGAGATTATTACAAGTTTATACTTGTTTCTAGCATTTTACAAGCTCTTACAGATTAATCTTTTATAAATATTAAAGAAAAACCATACATACATATTAAAAATCAAAGCATATTAAAATAATAATAGAGCTTTATTCTAGATATTTATAAAATTAAAAAATATTATATTTTTAATTAATTTGAATTCCCTTTCTTTACAACAAAAATAATCAAAATGAATAATTTTCTTGTAAAAGATTATTAGTAACCGAATAGTTCTTATTTGAAAGAGAATATGTAATTTGGAATGTATGATGAAGAAAATGTTAAAAGTTATACTTCTCAAAACGACTCTCCAGTTTCATAAAAAAAAAAAATTAATAATAATGAAAAAAAAAAAAAAAAAACGGTGTAACTCAAAATTTAGAAATCAACTATTGCATGATAAAACATGCGAATGCACTAAATAACACTTTTCACAGTAAGATAGCTTCTTTTATGCAATATGTCGCACAAAACCTAGTTGCTGCATGAACTAGTCCCCCCTTTTTTTTCTGTACATTTAAAAGAATAGGGCGCTGAATATATTTCAAGGTATATTCAAAAATGAAATATTAACAATACTAATAATCGGCATTTAAAATTCAACTCTCAGGAAGCCGAAATCAAAATTTAGATAAATATTTTTATTTGGTTTTATAATTTAAAACGCTCAGTCACTTTAAAAAGAAATCAATCCAAAGTAAATCTTTTGCATTAAAATCGTTATACTCCAGAAATTTAATTATTTTTGTGGTAAAAATATAATTAAAATTGTAATGTATAATTGATGATGTAGTAGTAAATTTTTAAGTGAGAAAAGAACGTGCCTTCGCAGTTTAATGCACCCATGTTCTTCTGCTGACAGAGAAAACCAGTTGGGATACCAATAATAACGTCATGGCTGCTAACAATTAGCATTCATTGTTCGCAAGCAGAATGCATATGAGTGCAAACAGAGATGATGGTGCAAACATTCTATCTCATCTGATCTACTCTCAACTTTCTCCATACTACAGTTTAAAGACTAAAACTAGTTTTGTAGTTTCTATATGTTCCACATTCTAAATTGTTTAATACTTTCAAAACAAGAAAACGGAATATTTGGAAAACACACACATGCCCACTCAGTAGTTTGTTATACAGAAGAGTATAAATAAAATATCCTCAACTGATACGAACTTTAATTAAGAATTAACAGTTAAGAATCTTAATGTTCATCAGAAATGAACATTAAGATTATATCTCTCAAAATTTTCCAAAAAGTACACAGGAGTAAATGAACATATTGGCACATTACTGGCCACTAGATTTCATTTTGCAGTGTCCCATTTAGCATAAGATCTTGTACGATATCTCCGAAGTTTTATTCGATTTTAGAATACCAGACAATATTGCGAAGATATCCTAATAAAGTTCCTAAGATATCCTAATAACGCTGTGAAGATATCCTAATAATGATGTTCCAGCGTTCTAACGCTTTCAAGAAAATGAAGAAAACATCAGGAAAGCCGATATGATAAATGAGCATCGTATTGTTTTTCATTGTTTCTGAAAAGTGAGCATATGTGTGTAAAAACAATTTTAACACATTATCATTGCACCTGATCCTATCTCAAAATGTTCCCCTATTTGGTATTCTAGCGTTCTAATACTTTAAAAAAAATGAAGAAATTACAAGAAAACTCCAAAAAATGACCCTACAATATCTTAAATGTAAGATTAGCAGTTACGCGTCGTAGCTATGAACTTTTGATTTTCACAATTTTTCAACAGAGCCCCGAGAGAAAATAACCATGTTCATACATCGTCATACTATCTGGTCAAGTCTTACTTCATTTTACAAGCATGTATTAATAAACACATAAAACGTTACATATATATATCTTTGGTATCCTAAGAGTTCTAAGAAAACGAACAAATTATTAGTAAACATAAAAGTGTCTAATTGCAAGAATGAGAAATTTTTAATAATTTAAGATTGTCATGAACAAATGTTTACAAAAACTTTCGGAATACAAATTTTGTAGTCCCTAATTCACACCACAGCATCAGTCTCTATTTTGCACTACAACGAGTAATAACGGAATATCACATTTTCATCATCAATAAATAGTTGAAAATATTTTTTAAGTAAAAAGAATACTCAAATAATATTATATATTTGACAATCAACGCAATATTTAAAATTCTGTTAAAGTGAAAATAATATCTAAGTTACGATTTAAGTAGACAATTATGAGATTAAATAAAAATGAGTCTTTTTCTCAATATATTTTTAATTCTTAACTCTGTTTTATTAAGAAAAAAAAAACTTTTGAGCAAAATGGAAACTTAACTAAAGTAACGTAAAGCTTAAACTAAGTCTTTTCAAAGTTCATTTACAAAATAGGAAAATTTCAATTTTATCAAAACATCTATATATTTAAGCATTCTTGATTTATTAAAATAAATGCGAGCCGTAAGTCAATTGAAAATTCTTGTTTTGCGATATAAAATTTCAATAAATATATTAAAGCTATATTAATGCATGCTAAACTAAATTATAAATTAAGAAAACATAAAAGTAAAAAAAAAAACTATTTCAAAAGAATGATAAAACAGAAAAAAAAGAGAATTTTAGTGAGATACATCCTAAAACTATCCAACTTACCAATTGGTTCGGGCGTTCATTTTTATCATCTTTCGTGTTATCACCATTCCCTTAAATATCATTCAAAACATACTTAACTAAAAGCCATTTGCGTACAATAACCATTAATATGATATACAGATAAGACGCAGACATATTTCGGACCAAAATCAACAAACTAAGCTAATAACAGTCTGAGAAACATGCACAACTAATTTCATTTATGACTCCTAGGGGCCCACAGCAATTTCGATAAATTGCAGTTCCCGTTCAAAAACAGCGTATAATCAAGATTTTTAACAGGTTACATTAGCTGAAGGGTAATTGTAGGGGTTGAGTACAATTAATGCTCCAAAACAATCATATTTCAGAGCCTAAGGGAAATGCGGTTGCTGATGTCTTCCCTAAATAAGAATTTTCAGCAATTTAGGAGCAGCCGAGCAAAAAACAATTCATCCAACCGCCGGCACTCCCAGCTCGCTGAATTAACGTCAGGGAAATTGTTGAATCATTTTCTAGAGAGATTATTTTTTCTTTTTTAAACTTTTTTTGGGGAACGATGTGCTATATGCTATTAAAAATAGTTTTTTTGTAAATGTCATATAGTAATTCATCAAATAGTTTATGAAAAACTATAAAGCTTATAAAATTAATTTCTTAATTTTTCAGAGGGGAATTTTGTGCTTTTAGTTATCAAACGATACCATATTAAAATGATGATACACATATACTTATTAACTGGCTGAAATAATGAATCGATTTAGTACATTAGTCGATTATTTTTAATACTAACCGCTGTATTTATAAATTATTTTTAATACAAACCACGATAACTATTAATGATAACCAATTAACCTCAATGACCGTTGCCTTTATAATATATAGATAAAAAATGTCTTAAAAATATCGAATATATATAAAAACTTCCTTAATAGATTAAAACTTTAATATATATTTTAAAGGTGCAATTGGAATCGAACCGACAAAATGAGCTTAATTATATAAAAATTATTATTATTATTTAAAAACATACTTTTATTAGTATATGCCATAACGAAGAATAAATTTTTTAATAAAAAATA
Source organism: Argiope aurantia (assembly GCA_026543865.1). Classification (NCBI taxonomy): domain Eukaryota; kingdom Metazoa; phylum Arthropoda; class Arachnida; order Araneae; family Araneidae; genus Argiope; species Argiope aurantia. The sequence continues at coordinate 8,547 of JAPMOR010051454.1, forward strand.
TGGATATCAAAAAAATTGTAAAGGCAAGAGACGTTGATAGAAACAGTGTAAGTAGAACAGAAATTTTAATGAAATTATTACCATTAATGAATGCTTTAAATTTTTTTTCACAAAGATATTCTATGTGGTTTAATTTCTTTACAGTTTTGTAGTTAACGCTTCAGGCTTTTGTAATCTTGATATAATATATATTTTTAATATGAAAAATCTATATTATTACCACACAAAAAAATGTGTTTAAAAAATCTCCGTTATTTTTTATTATTTCCTGCATTTTTAGTCTTTACTATAATAAATTATGAATTATAATAAATACATGAAGTCAAAAAATAACTTTTCCCTTAATTTTGCAACCAGATGTACTAATAATTTGGAATCAAAATTAAATAAGAACTATCGGAAACATCAAAATAGTGTAATGTCATCGAAGATATAAACGTAAAAAAAATAAATATAAATAACTCTAGAACAAGAGACGAGTGGAAATGTCGATTACATCTTTATACACATGGCGTGTAATGGAAATGGAAATAAACTGACTAGCCAGTCAAATGTATTCTCATTGAAAAAAAAATTTCTTTAGTAAAAATAGGCACTATTTAAATTTAATTTTATTTCAATAAATCATCTGATATTGCTGTTGTCAATTTTTTTTATTCAACGATTGTAAGGCATGTCATTTTAACCTCTTCATTATAATTTTTATTTAAGCATTAGATGTTTAACTTTAATAAAGAATTCTCAAAGTTTGTCAGCACAGTAACTCAAGTTAAACAAAGCGTATAAAAATATGCTGAAAGAAATATATTTAAAATTCAGTAAGCAGAATTAATTTAGCTCTTAAAATTCTAAATTTAAGATGAAATAGATGTATTTTGTGTCGCTTAATATTGTATGTAGTGATTATAGTTAATAATTATACTATTGTGGGGTCGTTAAGGGGTTCAATAAAAAGTCCGAATTAGTGTAACAGTGATTTATTTACAGGGTACGTTACACACAGACAATTTACATACAAATGTTTGGAATAATTTTAAAACATATTTAAGAACATGGATCAAAGCTTGCTGCACATGCCATCGCTAGATCTGAACTGAGTCCTAGCGCTACAGGACACCAGAGGACGCCCTCTCTGACGTCATCATAATCAGTTATGGTTAGTATTACAAGAACGGCTACACTATATACTTAATTATTCGTTATTTAAAGTTCAAAATAATATAAGTTTTAGGATTCTTTAACAGAAATAATGCATGATTCCAACAATTTCATAATGATTAATGAGCTTCTTGTTTATAAGTTTTATAAAATTGGCTTCTTCCTAAAGAGCATTTAATGAATAAATTATTGTTATAAATCTAAATATAATTATGGCAAATAACGCAATAGAAAAAAAACTAAAGTTCTTCACAATAAAATGAGAAAACTAAAATGTTTTCAAACTATAATATTTTGGTATTTGTAGATGAAATGGACATTTTTATTTAAAAAACAAAAAATGAAAGACAGTATGATGATGTTGAGGACTTCTCTTTTTTTTTTCTTCTATCGTTTCAATTTATAAACTGTTCAGCGAAAATGAATTTTAGGATATTGGCATTTTACCAAAAGGCATTTATTGAATAAATTATGGTTATAAATCTAAATATAATTATGGTAAATAACGCTATAAAACTAAATTTGCTAATAATAAAGCGAGAGAACTAAAATGTTTTCAAACCATAATATTTTTATATTTTCAGATGAAATGGCACAGACATCTATCTAATTTAAAAAACAGAAGAGGAAAGAGAGTATGATGATGCTGAAGACTTCTCTATTTTTTTTTTTTTTTTTTCTATCGGTTCAATTTATGAACTGTTGACCGCGCTCAGAAACCTGACACGTTTTTTATATTTTCGCAGTCAGAAGAGGGGAGAGTTCACTCGAGACGGGCAGGCTGGCAGAAATAAAAATGTTATTTCGAGGAAGTGTTACTGATATAAATACGCGAGGCACTTCTAGAACTTCCAAAAGAAAGAAAGTTCTCAATACGTCTGAAGAAAGATTTAGTTTTCAAATTACACAAACGAAGAGGACGGCACATCGTGCTAACTGTCAACCAAGTCCTTTCGAAGGGCAGATATCTCAGCACTATGCATTCATTTTTATTTATTTCATTATTACAGAATAAGTAAATTATTAAGAAATACACGAGATGATATCTAATTATAATAAAAAAATACTATATAGAAATATTTGTTAATTTCCAGACTGCATTCGTTGCCACGACTCACGCCTGATACTCGAATCATTTATCTAATTAGATTACCTCTTCTTCGCTATCTTTTAACTATAGTAGAGAAGGTGTCATTTAATAAGATAGATGGTCTGGTATAAGTACATATTATTAGTAATCAACGTGTTAAAGAATATCATCTTATGTGGATATGATTTGTCATTCAATAGAATGACACTTTTGCTATTGATTAACTTTCTAAGCATGGGGTTTAACAATTCTAATTCGGTTATTTTTTAAACTCTTTTTCATTTCTTAAGAAATAAATTAATTTAGGAACGCGTTCATCAGTTTTTAAAATTTTCAATTCAGTAAAATCGTTATAAGGAAATACAAATAAATTTAAATCCAGTCTATCAGTAAAGACATTTATAACAGAAATAAAGGGTAAATGAGTTCTCTTTCAAAAATGTATATGCAGTTTTACCAAAGATTTTTAATACGTACATTCAAAATTTATAAATGATACCATCCGTCTCTCTGACCTACACGTCCTTTTATAGAATTTGCATTTGAAGGGAAGGGAAGCACAAGTCAAATTATGATCAAATGATTTTCTTCTATCTAAGAATATTCAGAAAAAATGAGCATGAAGAGTCAACTTAAAAAGTATAATTTTTTTCCTATATGACTGCATATCTGCGTCCATATAATGTTGACCTCGAAATAAACATTTCAAAAATTAAATTTAATATCTAATAAGCCAATAAAAAACTATATCTTTATGTTTCGCCTATATAAACAGAAAAATGTTTGACTATAATGTTTTTACACGAACTTTCTAAATAATAATAAATGTTATTACTAATTGAAAAATTATGTTGAAATGCATTAAGAGAATTACGTGGCTACAAATATTATCAGAAACTGTGACATTGAAATTATACCAAGATAATTAAATTTGCAGCTTTTTCAATTATGGCAACATAATTTTTTTTTTGTTATGTTCCTACAGATATTAACAAAAAATTTCGTGAATTCCTTCTTTAAGACAGTTACAAATTTTTCAAGATTTCTCTTACATAAAATTCATTTATTGCATGAAGATAATAAAAAAACGCTTTGCGATTTTTTAGAAATTAGCAAGTAGCATTTTACTGTTTTACATGTTTATTTATAGATATGCTATTCGAAAAGCACAGTATACTCCGCTCCTCTTCATAGGAATGTAACAAATATTTCACCATCAGTCGAAGAATAGAGAGGTTCCCCACCTCAAAACATATCAATATTAGAAAAATAATTAAGATTCGAAATATTTCATCGATCAGAAATATCATGAACTATCAAAAGTGCCCCCCCCCCCTCAAAAAATACACATGGTCCCTGCAACTACCCTTCAAACTACCCCCTTGAACGATTCTTCGTTGGAGGTGAACCTCCTTGAAAGTTAAGTTAAAACATTGTAAACAAGTTCGGTATATGGCAAAAGGAAAGTGCAACTGTGAGGGGACGGGACTACTAGTTTTATGCAAGGCGAAAATGTAATATTTTTAAAGCGGAAAAGCAAATAAATGACTTAATCAACATGAGAAAAAAATCTGTTTTAAAATATGAGTTCTTTGTGAAGCTGTCTCATGATGTTATCATTTTAAAAAACGAATATGGGATGAAAACCGGAATAAGAGAGCAAACTGTTTTGTTTCATTTCTGAGGTAATGTTATTCTTTCAGAAAAGGAAAAAAAAAAAATGTTTCTTTGGGAGAAAGAAAACACCACAGATTTTTTTCTTTTGAATTATTGTTTCAACTTTATTTAATGGAAATAATGCAACGCCCATAATAGACTCGTTTTCGCCCTTATACCATTATCAAATGATGTCTGAAAAACTGAAATCAATCATTTTTTAATCGCAGAAAAATTAATTGAATAAACACAAAAAACTAAATATTAAAATATAAGACAAAAATTAAACAAATAAATGAAATTCTTCCAAGACTGTAAAGCGAGAACTAAAATTCTTAACTTAAGAGTATGAAAATAATGAAAAATGTTATCAACACCACATGATATTTGAAATCAATGATATTGTTCTTTCAAATAATTCAAATAACATTTCTGAGTTTGACACACGAAATATAGAAATATTCTTACGAAAGTCTTCACCTATCCGCAAAAAAGTAACAAAATAAGGAATACAATGAAAAAAAAAAAAAAAAAAAAGAAAAGAAAGAAAAAGAATTAAGGAGCATAGATATAGAAAGGAACTTTTTTTTTCTTTTTTAAGATTCTGAGATTGCACAAGGTAATTTGAATAACATTTTTGAATGTACGCACATAACAAAGAAATCTTCTTAAAGAAAAAGCCCTCAGATTCACAAAATGCAATAAAATGATTATTAAAACGAAAAAAAAAAAAAAAGAAATGCAAGACGCATAGAGATAGAAAAGAATACAGCTTTTTCTAATATTCTAAGAGCTCACACCAAGGCTAAATATTTTTTATACAATTTTATAACACGGCATATTATATTTTATTCCAGCTTTCTCACACTTTTTACTATGTGCACGTTTTTACCTACCACAAAAACAGCGCGGAAAAATCTCTTATCCCTTTTCCTTTTGTTACTACAACACGAGGCACAATGGGTGAAAATGCTGGGAACCGGTCTTTACTGCGATATCAGCCTTAATCCTTCGCTTTTCAGATTATGGAAATGCGCAACGACTAAGTAAACCATCTTCAAGTGCCGGGACAATAGCTACCTACCCGTTGCATAAAAAATTATCCCCAACAGCAACAGGCGGTGTGATTTGACGCAGAGATATTGTCGCACTTCACGAAGTTTACAACTGTCGACTTTGAGTGTGACAGATTATTAATAGGAAAATTTGAATATCTGTGTAGAGATGGATACGCACGTACATGCATTACCGTTTCTTTTTATTTCATTTCTTTATTTAATGAAGATATTCATAGACAGTGCTATGTAAGGTACAGAAGAACGAATAAAGAAATTCGTATATAAAAAGAATTTGATTTTCAACACATCTACTGAGTAGGGTTTTTTTTTTTTAAATTCAATTTTATGAACGAAAACGTATTCACAAAAGTTTATCGATATTTTCTCGCTATTGATGCTTCAACCATGGTAGAGAGTTTTCTTTCTTTTATATGAAATATACAAATATAAATGTAATCGTGAAAAAAATTCATCCTTGAAGTTTTGATGAATCTCAAACTATTCAGAATACCACCCAAAAAGCGTAGGTTTTGTATGTGAACACAATAATGCAACAAATTAAACGATTGAAATTTGATATGCGATCTTTACACCAAAACTAGACTCGTATGAATGTTAGACGAAATCTGCCAACGAAGAATCTCTGTCCGAAGAGGTTACCTGCGTGCGATACTTCAAACCCAATCTAGATAAATAGAATTTTAATAGAGTCTATCTGTCCATAAGCAAGAATGTGACCGCAATATCTCAAAAATGAATTAGATGGAATGATATTAAATACGCAAGTTTAGAACCAATATTTTTTCACGTGTGTCGAATTTTGGACCATTCTCGTCATCGGGTTGACTGTCAGTCGGCATGTGTGATTAAGTGAATATGTTACGATTAATGCAATGAATCAATTATTATTAATACTAACTTTGATTATTAATAATAACTAAATAAATACATTTACAGGAACATGTTAACTCAAAATCATAGCAAATATCGTAAGAGAAATCGACTATGACATTAAATTTTAGATCAACATATATCAAATTCTGGATGCTATTGGGTAACAATATTAGATCCAAATTGCCAATTCAATCCTCTTCAATATAGAGTATTGCTAAATACAAACATACTGTACTGAATAAGTATACAAACAGTCTAAAGGATAATATTTTTGAAATTATATTTAAATCTGGACAAGCGAATATTAAACTAGTGGGAATGGTCTCTCCAAAACTTTCTCGCATACTCTCAAATAAAGGTATTATACCAGAGAACGCCTTGAATGGTACTGGTGACGAAATATTAACCTCTGGCGTGAATTTAGCAATTCTACTGAATCTATCGTGCCAAGCTTGGCGAGTTCTTTAGCAATTAATCTTTGGCATGCAATCAATAACATCCCAAAATTGAATGTGCGATTTAGATTCGTTTTTCCCCACACTGAAACCAAACTTTGACGAAACATTACACTTGTACACTTGTCATAAAATCCCATATAAAATTTAATATATTTAATTCACTGCGTTTTTGAATTATCGCGTTTATAGGTTTCTGAAAGTATAGACCGAAAAACGATCAACCCCTCATTAGATTTGATTCAAAATTTGACGGTGTCTACTAGTGTCTATAATTGTTAAATCTGTGTAATGAGTCTTATCTACCTAGCTCCTTTCATTTTGTACTTATTTTCTTAAATTATAATCGAACAGCAGGACAGATAGATTTCTTCTGGACGGATTTTGTTCAAAATTTGATAGAAATCTACAAATTTGGGGTAAAGATTCTATGTATCATCATTCTAGCTCAAAGCGTTTTGGAGTTATCATTATCATAGACAGGAAGATGGACATTTTAAAAAAATGTGTTTTTCAGGGAGTTCTAAAACGTGGAGATTCGTCAAAATCTCGAGTTCAAATTTTTTGACGATTTCTGTACTTTCCCTATACTATGTGTACGAGAAAGTAAAAATTACTTATTGCTTAGAAATTTAGCACAACGGTTCGAAACGATAAAAATTGTTACAAAATACTTTTCAGAATTTTCTGAAAAAAAGCCATTTTTTTAAGTGAATCATTATATAATTCATATTTCCATTTCCACAATTTTATTAGTTCCACTAAATAAAACTGAGAATAAAATATCGCTGAAATACTCCGTTTAAAAATAAACCGCAGCAAACAAGTACAGTAAAAGAATGGGCATTAACTGCAGCTTACATAATCCGAAAATAGTAGCAATGAGCTATGCTTTACGCTGTTTTGTAGTTTCAATCGTACACATGTGTATTTAGGTCTAAAATAAATCCTTTTCGTTTTAGTGCAGAGTATAAATCGAATCTAATTTTAACGACTAAAGTGCGCAATAAATGTCTAAATGTTTACATAACAACATTTGTTTCCAAATGTTAACTTCCATTGTTTTTAGCATGAAATCCGTTTTTAAATATAAATATTTTTTCAAACTTTACAATATTAAAATATCCTACAACAAATCAGTTTTTATTTCAAGCCTTTAATTGCAAAGCACACTTTTATTTTTTATTTAATTGGAACAAAGACACGTTAATTTAATTCTTATAGGAGTATATACATACACACACATACACAAAAAAAAATTCTAAGCTTCTTCTTCTTCTAATTATAAAAATTAAAATTGATGAAAAGTCGGTCAGAAGTAAATAGTTCTTCCTTTTATTTTTCAATAAGCCCTCTTACATAATGAGATTGTTCGGATATGACTATAATGCATCTTTGTGTCATATAAAAAGATATTTTTAGCCGGAATCAATTCATATTCATAACACATGCCAAGAAAATTTAGTTTTGAAATCCATGCCACATTTTGTAGAAGAAAAAGGAGCATGAAGTCACGACAAAGCATCCAGTTAGATGTTAAACAACATGTGTGGTTAAATTTGTCATGTGTTCGTGGACAAAAGCGAAAGCAAGAATGTCACTCGAAATATAATATTAGAATAAGAAATTGTAACAAGATTAATGTCAATTTATGCATAGTTATATTTCACATATGCAAAAAAACTTATTTTGTAACGCTTTTTTAAGTTCTACATCATTTATATTCCATACATATGATTTTTTCAAGAGCATTTTGCTTTCATGAAAAGCATTTCAACCAATTATTTGTCCTAATACTCTGGAGGTGAAAAATAAAAAGAAAATCTTACTTTGTATCTTCAAGTATATGTATTTTTGGCATCGATAAATAGAAGTATAATTTAACCCGGTTAAAACCTTCTAGTTAACGTCAAAATAAATATTATTTTCCAGTCTTTAAAAAAATTGTAAATGTGGCAAAATTTAGAGATTATTTATCCATAAACTGCAAATTAAATGAAAATTATTAAGCTCTATAAAAAAACAGGACAATGACTAACCATTTAAAGAAGAACTAATAATAAATTTTTCGAAAGAAGATGAATTAAAATTGTATCGTAGAAAACAAAATGCGAAAATATAACAAGCGATTACATTTAAAAGGACGTCATAGTAGATAGACTCATAAGACAGATAACAGTAAATAAATGGATGTACTGACAGTTCCTCCTACGGTGTTTCAAGGGTGTGAATTTTAACATGTCTTCTGTAACATTTGGCACTCGACAGCAATTGTAAATGTCATCATTATTTGTTAATTTATTTATTACCCAAGAAACAGCAATTAAATTCTTCACGCAGAGCAATTCCCTATTCAATATGCATAAATTTCCTGACGCCAGGCGGAGTAGTTATAGTTGGGTGTATAAATACCACTCCCTTAAAACCAGTGTCTAAATCACCTGTTTAGAGCTCTGAACATACGGGACAAGGTCACTAGCGTATAAATAACTTCATCCGCGTTTTCAATGTACTTCAGGAAAGACTCTAGTTTTCTGTGATGACTATTTCTTTTTTTTTTTTTTTACCCCCCTAAGTTTAGTTAATCACCCTTTTTTACTCCCACTTTTTTTTTTTTTTTACACTTCTCAGTTGAGGTTCAGTGAAGTTCTAAAACTGAGGTTCTACCCTATTTTTCATTTAGATATCTTTCAAGTGGAAGGGTTATTTTTATTCTATAACCCCGATCAGAGAACTATTTTAAGCAAACGGCCGCTTTTGAATTATGCATCTCGCACGTGTGAAATAAAGATGTCGGAAAGTCATTTCAGACTCTTCAGTTAAAACCTTTAAGAACATATTCTAATAAGTAAGCAATAAAATATAAAATAGGAATAATATAGAAGATCAAATAATTAAAAATAATCCAATTTTTATAATTAAAATGGAAAGGAAAAATTCACTGATACGATACAAAGTTTAGACAAATTTTTATACATTTTTTATATTTACGCTTTCGGAAAGAAACTATTTGACGAACTTCATCAGAATGTAATTGCGTTAAAATTCGAACTAAATGTTTTAAAGATTTGTAAATGAGCTGAAATCTGTTGAATGATAGGAGGATGACAAAAACTGATCATAATAAAATTACTATACAAAGCGGTTACAAAAAGACATCCAATATTTAATAACTAATATTTATAAAATAAAAAAATTTTATTGACCAATCATTAAATTATGAGCGGCAAATTTCTCTATTCATATATTGAAGGAGAAAATTATTACATTCTTGTCTTATTATACAAAAGCGATTACAAAAAGATATCCTGCATTTAATAGCTAATATTTGCAAAATCAAAAAAAACCTTTATTGACCAGTCACTAAATTACAACAGGCAAATTTATCTATTCATATATTGAAGGAGAAACGCATTCTTGTCTGATGAAACACTTCAAATTTTAAGTAATATTGCAAATGTATGGATATCATTAATTTACATATTCTGAATACGATTATTCAAGAGCGATATCTCCACAGTATCGAGATTCATTCCATATTTTGCGAATATTTGCTGTTAAGTATTAGATGACTCATCATTCCTGTTTTAAATTCCTCTTACTTTCACATGCAGAGATGGGGGGGGGGGGTACTGATCTTATACGAACTAGAATAGAAAATTGTATCGAACAGTTGTGTTAGGATTTCTTGGCAATAACCGATGGAGAATCTAACTGCGATCTTAGCAGTAAAGCTCATCGAAAGCAGCATAGTTATTAACATATCCAAGCGAAAATTTTCATTCATAGTATGATGTTGATAAATAAGAAAAGAGAGCCAAATACTTATTTTTGAACACAAATAATGAGTTGAACTACAAATTGTTTGTTGCGGATATATATTGGAACATATTTCGGGCATTCTTTTGCAACTATATTATCTATACATTAAAAAAATTATCTAACAAGTCTTTAATTCATTCCTTTATTATCCCTAGCTAAGCTTGCATTCTCGTAATTTCTAATAACCATATTTCAGTCAAAAGATAGAAATTAAACTGGGAGAATATTAATTATTAAATAATAAAACTTTATTAATTTTCATGCAGTTATCAAAAGTCATAATATATGTTAGTTCATTTTTTTAAAACTATAATTTTAAGAATCACTAACTAATTTCGGGAGAAATCCTTGCTTATCCTCTTCAGTAGATTAGAACTAAGAACTTTTATTCAATAATTTTTAATTGACATTGGGACTGGAAGTCTTTAAAAACTACAAAACGAAAATTTACATTAATTCGAAACATTTAAAATTAAAGTATTGCCACGAAATATTAAAGACGAATATAAAAATGAGCAAAAGAAAGAACGGAATTTTTTTAGATCGAACTGGATAGAAAAGCATAAATTTAATTTAAATAATTTAAAGCTAAAATATCCACCAAACTAATAAAGAATCATGTTGGAATATGCATAAAAAACTCTAAATAAAATATTCTAGTGTAAACATTTTATTTAAAACTAGGTTTAGCAGTTAGACACATTTGGAATTTATTGAATGAACGTATAGATTCTCTTTTCCAGTTAACAAATAAAAAAAGCAAAACATTCAAAGACCATTTTATTTTTTAAAAAATACTAAATCGAATACACGCAAACATAATATTTATATATAGCTAACATATATTTAAAAATAGTAAAAATGTCGACCTCATAAATATACAGACAACGTTTTAATCTTCGAAACTAAATCGGATCACTATTAAAAATCTTCATTTTCTAGAAAATATATGTTAAGAATTCCTCTAAATGACAAAGAAAAGTCAATTTTTGTAGAAAATGTTTTAAATATAAAATAAAATATCCATGAATTAATATAGGATGGCAAGGTTAAAAATGCTCAGAAGTAATAGCTTATACTGAACAAGCCAAATATGATTAGTTATATACTTCTTTCAGCTTAAAGAAGACAACTTCTTGTGTTTTTTGCAGGCTAATGAAATTGAATGTGAATACTATTAAAGGCTTTACAAACAGTAAAAATAACTCTTTAATTTAATAAAATTTGAAGTACTCATAATGCGGGTTCTCTTACTTACAACATATTTGTAAACCCGTGAATTGTGATTGGAGATAAGGAATGATGATTTTAATCCGAAAATTATTTATTGATAGCTTTAGCTAATAGGACATAATACAAAATCTTATATAAACACATAAAACATATCACGTCACGTTTTTCTCAGGCCTCACGGCTCTCTTTCCTTCTAAACACTTCACTCCCCTCTCTTTTGCTTTCTTCCTTCCTGCTTGGCGACTAATTTTTTTCGTCAGACGTTCGGAAAAGTCACCATATCATAGCGGCGCCTTGCAATATTATTAGATGTTACACCATCAAGGAAAACATGACTACTTGATTCCCCATATCTTCAAACATAACATTTTTTAGACTATTTTTGCTTGGAGTTTCGCTGATTGTGCATCAAAAAAAAAAATCGCATAGATGGTTTGAAACAATTAATTAATATAAATTAAAAGCAAATGATCAGGATTTAGACGTCAGAAGTCATAAAATTTGCTCTCAATAAACTTCAATAATCAATAAAGAAAATTTAGAATTTGTTTCTTTTAATTCCGCTAAAATATATATGTGATTCTCTCATAAGCCATTATTATTAGCTGATTTTAATTCGGACGAACTGTATATGAGAACTGTGAAAGAGAAAACAATATTTAAAAAAACATTAATTGAAATCTTCACCAAAGATTAAATCAACTTTCGTATTTTAATCTCTTGCTGCATTAACAAAAATATTCAAATAAAAAGACAATACGCGTAAAATAAGGATTGCCGCTTAAAATATTGACTGAAAACTGATCCGAAACATTGACTGTAAGGATTGTACGGGCCGGGCTTAAAATATCAAGTTAGACAGGATTATACTTCTAATTAATAACTTTTGGCATCTCAAGGAATTTTCCCAATAGATAAATCGTGTATGAAAGAAAGAAAAACGAGTTAAATTATTTCCCATTTAATTAAAATTCTATAAATGCTAAATTTATAATGCAATGATGTTACAGAAATGCATTGGATGTCCATGTGAAACATGATACGCAATCAGTTTTAATTAAAATATACTATATGGAATTTTCGGTTATCTTACACGCTTTATATTTAAAATAGCGTCTGTTTGACACATTCAGCCACTTATATCAATCAGTTGCTCGTATTTTACTCCTTATCTGTTAGGAAACCATGAAAGCGATCTGCAACATTTTTAAACGCCACTCACTCAACTCAAATGTTACGCTTCACACGGCTGGCTGTCAAGATGGTTGTACTCTAAAAAAATTATTCTTGCTTCATTCATATTTTTAATCAAATTATATAAATATAGTTTTAAGTGGCCACTTGAAAAAATGCAATCATAATTCTGTTGATGGAATCCTTTTCATAAAAAAATTCATACCTAACCAAGGGTTACATAAGCCTGCTAAATATTGAGATATTCAATAAAAAATAAATTGTGACAGAAATTACAATAAAAAATACATAAAATCTTCAGCATCAGTACTTTCTATAAATTAATGTGAATGTGTGTGTGTGTGTGCGTGCGTGTGACCGTGTGTGTGTGTGTGTGTGTGTGTTTAAGAATCCATATTTCTATTGAATTTGTAAGCATAAAAATTCATTTTCAGTCAAAGTTTCAAATTTTTATATAAAAAATTGTGTTTTACAAAAAAAAAAAAAAAAAAAAAAAAAAAAAACTGAGAGCGTCTGAAAATTATAAAATAACGCAATGTTGCTATAAAACAAGACAATATGAAGGAAATATATTCCTCTTTATCTAACTTGAACAACATCAAAATAATATCCAAATCCAAAACTTTAATTTTAAAAGACTAAAATCTAATTTTTAAAGTTGACACAATTTATTTTATATAAAATGAGCACTATTTTTCATCACACGATATCAGATTTTTGGATGAATTTCATCACCAAACGATCAGTTCACGTTGTAACATTTTTATTTAACTAGCAGTTAATGCGAGAGAAATTTATGAACTTGAAAATCTCAATCATATTCCCCTTACAAGATATAGAAACAGACGCTGAAAGGAAGATTTCACATTTTTGGGTCATGGAATATTTGATAAAAATTTAATAATCGAATTACGTTAGTTCAAAATGTGAAATGAAATAAAAATAAGTATTATAGTTCACACGTGCTATTTAATAAAAAGCAAATAACTTATGCATTCTTTTATAAAAGTCTTCTGCTCATTAAATATTTTCATAAGTATAAAATTGTTAAATCAAAAACACTTTTTAAAATCAATCTTTAGATAACGATATAGTATATAATGAATAAAATTTCTTTTAAATAAAAGTTGTTTTTGAATAATTGATTTAACTTCCTCCTTTGTTATCTCTCATATAACAACATTAAAGAATTTTTTTTCCTAAAATTATTAAAAATTTCAGATAAATGTTATATTGAATTAGTTAATAAATAAAAAAAATTGTTTTCTCTCTTTTCAATAACATAGCAATTGCAATAGAATTTCATCTTTTAAAAGATAGTACTATGTCAATCATTATTTCAAAATACATTTAAAGAACATTTTCAAAAAGAAAGTACTTTCTCTTATCTTAAAATTTATAAGATAATTTCACTAGGAGAAAGATAAAGCAAATAAAAATGATAAAATAAATGAGAAATTCTAACAAAAGATTTTTAGAAAAAAGTATCCTAAATTTTCGGTTTTCTTTTTGATAAAAAATGAGCATGTTTCGTGGACTAAATATATCACCACCATAAAAATTTATAATTATTTTTAAATATATTTCGATCAATTATTTAATTGAATGCATGTAAGTACACTTTTAAAAACAGTTTCAGATTTTGAATTCAACGATATCTTTCATGATTTGAATGTGTTGGATATTGAAAATTTGTCTCTTCAAGTCAATCAATCTGGAAACAATTCATTGACTAATTCATAAAAAAATAGACGAGATTCATTGACCACGACGGGATGCGAGGAACAAGCAGATTTTAAAGAGATACTGCCTCTTCGAATTAGTCCGACTGGAAAAAAATTCGTTGACTGATTCACCGAAAAAAAGACCAAATTCATTGACCAAGAAGAGATGCGAGAAACAGGCACATTTTAAAGAAAAATTGTCTCTTCGAATCAGTTTGGCTGGAAAAAAATTCGTTGACTGATTCATCGGAAAAAAAAAAAAAAAAAAAAAAAAAAAGAGATTCATTGACCAAGACGAGATGCGAGGAACAGGCACATTTTAAAGAAAAATTGTCTTTTCGAATCAGTCCGGCTGGAAAAAAAAATCGTTGACTGATTCATCAGAAAAAAGACAAGATTCATTGACCAAGACGAGACGAGAGGAACAGACGCATTTTAAAGAGTAGATGAAGAAATTTTGAGTCCTGCCGTTCATTTAATTTCTCGCAACATTCCTTAATTTAACCTTCATTCATTGTGTTATAAAAAAAAACGTACAAGTGAATCAACAACATTCTTAAGTTGGTATTGCAAAGTTTTTCTTCCGGACTGCAAGAGTGATGAAAAAAAGAATGTTTGTGTCCCCCTATCTGAGCCGACGACAGACGCATTAAGAATCAACGCTTACACGAAAGAAATAAGACTGGAAACAGAAATAATAAAATTACCGTCTAATTCGTCCTCAGACTAAAGCGTCACTTGGCACACTCATAAATTCATTCCCCTTTCGTGAACTCCGGCTCAAAATGTTTCTGTTTCAAAGACAACCACCCCGTTGGAAGATAATTTTGCCCTCTGTCCGTAAACTGGAACATTTAGCACGTAAGTGGCAGAAAGAATTTAGCGTGCTCCTCTGTTTGGATCATTTAAGTGACGTGTGTCACTTGAAGAGCTGTGACGTAATGTGTGGTTTCAGCGAAGAGAGAGACTGCAAGTTCGAAGAAACTATAGTTAAACAGTATCGTATCGCCATTAAGTGTTTTATCTTGAAAGGTTCAGTTTATCTAAGTACTAAATATAAAGAACATTAAGATTATTTATTATTAATAAAGAACATGTGTGTTTTTATCGATTTTCTTGAAGGTCTTCAGTAACAGGCAGCTCGGCAAAATTATTGCAGTAAAACATAAGGCCCTTTATTTAACATTATTTACATAACAGGATGATTGTAGAAGTCAGATTAAAAACATCGGTATCAGAATACAAGGCTATTTGGATGCAGAGGAAGTCTCAGTTTTAAAATATTAAAAAGGGATTTTTTTTTGCAAGTGAATTGGTCGTGATTTATAATAATGATGTCTCAGATAGAAACCGGATTTTTAAAAAAATCTTCAATGTTTTCCATGCAAATTTCACATTTTCACCTGCTAAACGTGACTACCCAAAATTAGTTTCAATCATAATCAAACAACTAAAATGACAGATGTTTTTGAATATTTGATCACACTGATAGACTTTTAGCTTCCAATTTGAATAAACTTAAAATATATATTCATTTAAAATACATAAAAGAAAATATCACTTTAATTCAATTTGCGTATGTCTCAAAAATTTCAAATTATTCTATTGTAACATCCTAGACTATTTCAAACAATTATTGCATGTTCTTTTCAAAATTTCATTACATACTTTCAATAAAATGTCAATAAAATAATTAAAATAACTATAAATCCTTTTTATTGCTTCTGAATTTTAAAAAAATTTTGTCAATTAAAAATCAAAAGTATTATATCCTATTTTTCCTCTACTAAGGATACTGAAGGAAATATTTATGTTAAAAGAATTTAATTTAAATATAACTATTATTTGAAATCAACAGAATTAACTGTAAATAATAACGGCTATAATAGCATTTCTTAGCCTTCACGGTCCTTTTTATATGGTTTTAGTTTTCTTTTTAATATTATGTATATATTATTATGAAAGACAGAAATTAGAAAAAAATATTCTCCGATGAATATTAATAATAATATATATTGAATTATGCGAATAATAATAATATATGTTGGATTATTACGAATAATTATAATATATGTTGAATTATTACGAATAATTATAATATATGTTGAATTATTACGAATAATAACATATGAATTACACATGCATGAATGTGGACATTCACCGGAGAATGTCGATGCTAGCCAGATGTCGACTTTCCACTGTAACATATCTAATAATGATGATCAATTCATTTCGTGTGTTCTGGCATTCTATCGAGGAGACCGTTTGACCCACAGCAACCAAAATTGGCACATATATACCTTGGAAGGTGGAAATATGCATCTCGGCGAGATCCCCTTAAAATTTTAATTAATTAAAAATTAAGTTGCGTTTTGATGTTTTCCCCGGTAACTTTCGAAAATATTATTACACAGAAATACATTTTACAAAGTTTGAACATTTAAAAAAATTATTATACTAATTTAATAGTCCTGTGAATTTGTGATGAATTTTAGCAGTTTTTTTTTAATTTTAATGAATGGTTTTTTAATGATTTGTAATTTTAATTAATTATTTTAATTTTTCTTAGTTTCCAAAAAGATTACATTGTTGCCAAAACTCAAACTATTTATTCAAATATATAATAGGATGATTTTCTTCTATTGTTTAACGCTAAAGAAGAAGGACTCTGTTTTATATCTGTTAGTTAAACAAGACAGATAAAAAATTGAAGTCACAATATCGGGAAATTTAGTAAATAAATGAACTGACATTTATGTTCTTAATGTCCTTGATATTATGGGGCTTCCATTGGAAATATTCATATACACAATACACACAATTTAAGTAAGATAATTTAAATAAAACGGCTTTCAAGTCAGACAATTTGGCGGAATCATGGATAAGAAAATATATCTAAAAAATTTATCAGAAATTAAATATGACCAAATAATTCCGGGGGACCAGTTTGTTGCTATAGGCGACTATGTATATTAAAAATTTATGAAATGTGACACCGAACAATATAATCCATAAAGTATTTGCAAAAAAAAAGGGTAGTTTTAATGCTGCCATCATTAAAAAGGAAAAAAGTGCCAGCAAAAAATGAAAATAAAAGTATTTAAATAAACGGAATGCATTGTCTTTGTCTTTAACGGTTTTTTTCCCTGGTTCTGTTTAACCTAGCAAAATCCACGCTTTTTTTTTTCATTCTAACAATGCATTCTCTTGTGTAACAGAATAACAAATTGGATTATCAGTCACCTTTGGTTGGTTGAGTCCTGATCTTAGGGGTCTGTACTTGCCCCGTGGATCACTTAATCTTGCACTATCATCCTAAAAATATCGATGAATGGCAGGTATTTTCTTATTTAACGAATCGTTATAAAACAGCAAATTCGCGCAAATAAAGATACAGTGTCAGAAAGATATCGGACCACCTACAGTCAAACAAAATATTGCTGAAGGAGGAGGCTTTTCAAGAGTCCGCCGAGCAATGCGACCAATTAAAATTGCATCACGTTCCCTTCGGTTACGATTTGCTTTGCTCTTCAAGCGCAGGTGGATGGGCCCTATCGGAGGTGTCAAGTGCTACGGCATTTCTGTTTGACGAACAACGTGGGAAAAGAATATCATGAATGAAAGCTCAAACGATACAATCGGTGTTATGTTTTGGCAGTTGATCAGGAGGCTCTGTTGACAAATGGTTATCTCCAGCTGCTGACGTGATTTACGATCGCCAAATGTATCTATTCATAGAACGAAAGAAAAAAAAAGTTGAGTGCAGGTCAACATTTGACAAACAGATGAGAAAAAAAGTTTCATATCATTGCAAGTGACAGTCTGAATTCTTTCAAAGAGAGCAAAATGGTGCTTTTCAGAAATCACCCGAATTAAAAATCGAATAATTATGGTATTATAACTATTGCTTAATGTACAATTTATAACCCTCAAAATTAATAAAAAATTATTAAAATGTTTAATAAATAATTATAAAATATCATAGTTCCAAAACTCAATTTGATTTATACATTAAGTATCATATTAGTTTATTAATTTGAGAAATAAATTAATTGTTGGAATATAGAGGATTCACTACTGAATTCTAGTGAATCCAATACAGGTTTGACAAGAAGTGTGAAGTATATTATTCCGACTCGCATCCAAACCACAGATGCCATTCCTGGTGAAAAAAATTTTTTCTAAGTTCACCTGAAATAACATATTTACAACTCAAAAGAAATCGCAATCGACGAATTGATACTAGCATTTGAAATGAAGCACACCAAAATATCTCATAAATTAAATCTTTTTTCATTTAACTAGCAAATTTTGATTTTATATATAATCATTATGCACTGTACATTGATCGACTGTTTAAGTTATTTAACACTTTTATTGTTTAATATAGAATTGAAGAATAGAACTTCCTTTACTTTTGTGCATGTTTCATTGCCATATTTCCTAGTCTCCTAAGTGGAAACGTATACGTTTCATGTATATGAATCTGTATTACAAGATTTGACGTTAATTCAGCGTCAGGGTATTATTGTTGGAACATTTCCTTTCTTTTTTTTTCCTTTGCTTTATTTTGAACTTTTTTTTTTTTTGTACATTTCGCAAAATTGGATTTGTTCTTGCTTTTATTTAACATAGTTCTTATGTTAAGCTTCTTCTAGATTTTAATTATAATTGTGTGGCTCTTATTTAAAGAAATTTATAGCTTTGTAAATTAAAATTTTCATAAACATAACAGTGAGAATGGTTGATGTAATCTGCGGTCTCTTTTTCTTTTCTTGATGATGATGATGACGATGATGAAAGTATTCCTTCCACATTTATTGTTTTAACTCGGGCGAGTAGGTCGACGTGGATTAATGAAAATGATAAAATTTGACATTCTGTTGACGGACGTTATCAACAGCGTTGGTGTAATAACTACAATGCATATTTCAACAACTTCCGAAGAGATAAGAGTCTATAATTGTATTAATCTACTTAAATCCTGAAATTTAGATGTATTTTTTAATTTTTAATTTATATGATATATTATGATAGATATTTAAATATATAGATAAGATAGAGAAATTAATGATATTTTATGATATATGATATATATACACTCAAAATTTGTAAACAAAATATTCCGAGTTAAATCTCCTTGGAAATGGAACCGATTAGTGAGTAATCACAAGGCTTTTAACAAGTTTTTCAATCAAAATGATTTTTATAAGCATTTTCTGTTAATTTTTGATTATCTTGGATTATATTTTCTGCTAAAGTTTTCTTAGTTTAATTTTAAAAAGAAAATTTTCTAAAA
This sequence comes from Argiope aurantia, assembly GCA_026543865.1. Taxonomy (NCBI): domain Eukaryota; kingdom Metazoa; phylum Arthropoda; class Arachnida; order Araneae; family Araneidae; genus Argiope; species Argiope aurantia. Next base: position 28,130 of record JAPMOR010051454.1, read on the forward strand.
TATTTCTATTTTTGCTACTATTTACTATTTCTTGTCATTCCTAAATTAATTAGGTGAATGTGCAACTTTTGTTTCAAGGCTAATTCATTTTAAGTAAATGAGTAAATTTCGAAAATTACTTTTTGCAATATAGCATGATTTGCTAATTTAATAACTAAATTTTCCTTCATAACACGCAACTGAAAAAAAAGATTAGTTATATAGTTGCGACATGGATATTATTAGCAATAAAATTTTTTAAAAATTGCAACAGCAACAAAAGCATGCTATGACATTATTCACTCAATCGAATATCAAAAGAATCTATTACTTTCAAAATTAACGATAGTAACACGATTATATTCTTAGACTCTGCAGATATTATATCGTTATAATTAATTATTATATTATTATTATCTTTATAATAATATTATAATATCTTATTAGTTAATAGTTACTATATTATATTATTATATAATATTAGCTTTTATCTTACATAATGAATGTATATATTTTTTTCATCAAATAATCAAAAATTTGCGATACAAAACTATCTGAAAGCAAGGCGAAAAAATGTTTACATGGATAACTTTAGATAATACATATTTACAAAAAACAGTTTTATAATTCATTAAATTAAGAATTTAATTTGAATTCAGATTTAATATTATTTTAACCTTTTAGCCTTTGATACTATTAAATCGCATATTTGATATTATTAAATCGCATAAATCGCATTATGTTTGAAGAAAAGTATATTAATGCGTAATGAATACATAAATTATATAAAATAAAAAACGAAAACGAAATTTAATTTCAACAGAGAAACGATCCATTTATCTTGCATCATAATGTATAATTTTTAAAATAATTACAATTTAATGATAGGAAATTAAAAAAATATGAAAGATTTCCCTCTTTTGCATTTATATTAAAAATCTTTATAGTTTACGCTTGTGTAATATTATAATATTAAACATTAAATTCATTTGCATTACACTCGTATTTCGCAAGAGGAATAGATTTCGAATAGAATTATTATTATCCGCAAAATTGTAAAAAACTATAAAGATAAAAAGAGCACCTATTATCTTTATCAGCAGAGTCTAAGAATATAATTGTTATGAAATTATATTCTTAGACTCGGCAAGATCGTATTCGTATTAAAAAAAGGATTCCAGAGAACATCTATCGAAATGAAACAAAGCAGAAAAGTCACAGAAATTGTGTCCAGTTTCATGCAAGATTGAATTTCAATTTGACAGGAATTAAATATTTCAGTTGTAGGCGATAAAGGCATGATACCAGCAGAATTTTTTGTGTGTCAAGAGCCGTGAAAATGCTGCACCGGAATGCGGTTAATATTTCACACATCAAAATTAATCTATTGATAATCTAATTATGTAATATTATCAAGTTCTGCTGTATCGACTCAGATACTATAATATTCTGTATCCATCCAATTGTTAAATTATCGTAATAGTTATAAATCTAGAAGATGATTGGTATAAATGATGGTTGGTAATGATGACAGATATGAACAGTCTGGTTGGTAATGATGACAGATATAAACAGTCAGTTCCAGGGAAGTCGGAAAGAAGTTCCGAATCTTACCTTCCAATGGTTTAAAACTAGAAAAAAACAATTAATTAAAAATGTCCATTAAAAATATATTTTATTACTTCGTCCACTCGCAATACAAACTCCAATGCTTGAATAGCTCATTAAAACTTAATAGCAAATATAAGTTATGATACGAATTCTTTATTAAAGAGTATTTTTCATTAAACAAGAATAATCCAAATTTTTACACTCAAACTCACACTTCCTATCCATTCTAATTAGAAATATTTTTTAATGTGGGATAAGAAATCAAAAGAAATACCGAATTATGAGTTTGCAATAGCTTCGAAAATAGGCGTTCTTTATAATATTAAATGGTAATTTATAATGTTTAAATAATTTAGAAAAATGAGTGCCGAACTTTGAAATTAATCTAAAAATTTAAATCATTGCATTGAAATCGTTCTATATCATCTCCATTGTCTGAGTTTGGAAAGTGCTATATTCATACATAGAGAAATGCAAGACAATTCTTGGAAAAAAAAAAGATGGAATCTCTTCTGAAAAGATGAGATCATGCCCTTCAGAAAGAGAAGAGTTAGCGAAGAAAATAAGATTAAGTAATGAATATAAAAGCACGTCCACTTGTAGCTTAACTATGATTTCAGTAAAATGAGATTAGAAAAACAAAAGAACGTTGGTGAGAGAGAAAGAGAGCAAAATGGAATCGGATTTCTAAATCTTAAGAACGAAATGCAACGTTATCATATTTACAGAGAATAACGTCTATAAAAATGAATATGCATTGTTAGTTTTAAATAATAAAAAGATTATATATTACTTCATTGAAAACCTTTTTTTTATACACAAATTCTTAAGGAATTTTTAAAGTACATAATTACTTCATTCCGTTTTCAAAGAAAGAAGCTTAGAACACATGTTTTTCCTGCCATATAATGTAATTTTCATTCATCCATTTCATACTGAGAATTCTTGATTTCTTAAAGCACATTATTAAATATCTCGTTACACAAGCTATTAGAAGATAATTCTAATAACTGTAAAATATTTTAATGCACAATTAGATAAAAAAAACATGCTTGAAAATATAAACTTTATTTTTACACAAATTATCGTTTATAATTCTGAATGTGGAATCTGCTTTTCCAAAACACTTCATGAGAATTCTTTCAGTTTTATTAAAAGTTTAGGATTTTACAATTCTATTTAGCTTTATTTATTTATGAAAACTATTTTATTATTAGCAAAATGATTATATTCAAAGTTATAAAACACAGTCTTATTTCCTCAAAGCTTTAAGAAATGCAACTTCTAAATGGTTGAATGAGTATGAGAAAATGATATTTTATTAATAATTAACAATACAATGCCTAAAATACGCAGACGAAAATAAATCTTTGAATGATAGTGTTAATGCCATGAACTACATGAGAAGAAAGCATAATCCCAAGGCTCCAGAAAATATAAAATAAAATGTGAACAAGCACTAATAAAAAAAATCATTAAACTTTTTATGGTATTTTATAGTAAATATTTTAGTTACAATTTTATCTTTTAACGTAAGTGAGGCACAGTAACCGAAAGTTTCGTTTCGTATTAGAAAAAAAAAACAAAAAAAACCCTTATTTTTAAAGCTATGCATACAAGTCCAGTTCACGGTACAACTGTTTTTTTTTTTGTTGTTGTTTGTTTTTTTTTAAACATCTGTATTTAAAGCTGAGATATGTCGCATTAACAATATTAAATTTTAGAAATGCATTTTGTTCTTTAATATTTTTTTATTTATTTAATTATACTCAAATATATGAAATATAAACCTCTGCCGTTACATTTTCTAATTTTCTATTTCTCAAAAAGTGAGGGGGTACCAGATAATTACATTCGTAATTTTAATATTTCACTTCCGAATTTTTAATTTATACATCAGACATTTCACTGCTCAGTTAATAATAGATTAAAGTAGGAAATCTCTCCTCCCTCTTAAATTATTCTTTTCTTTATTTTAGAAATCATTGTTGATAAAGCCTAGTAACAAAATAAAAAAAAAGAAACTTGTATTTCACTTCTCACAATAACGAACAACCTTCAGAGAAGTAGTCAGTAATATGCTTTTTTAATTAAGAGGAGAGTACAAAATTATTTTTGCGGAAAATAAAGAAAATTCAAAACTTGGACAGTAATATGCTATTTAAATAAGAGGAGGGTACAAAATTATTTTTGTGGGAAATAAAGAAAATTCAAAACTTAAATATTTAAGAAATATTAAACTGAATTTAAAACAGGATTTTTCCGCAAAATCATATTGTTGGCATAAAACTATTTTTTTTTGTATAAAATGCGATTAAGTGCTTTCATATTCATGTTCTCTGTTTAAATGCAAATCTTGCAGTGCATATTAAAATAAGAATTTAACGGAAAGAATACGATAAAATATTCGGTAAAGCTCAAAAATGCAAATTTTCCATTTTCACGGGTTTTATTATACAAGAAAAAAAAACCGGTTTATATTAATATTAAACAATTTAAAAAAGCTGTAAAACCAATGAATTTGTTTTTTGGCTACAAAATTGTTGATAGTCCTGCTCAATAGTTGATAGTCTTGATAGTCCTGCTCAATCTTTTTCAGTTTATTTTGGATAAGGACTAACTAAAACAAATTTTTTACTTTATTTTAGCATTATTGAATTATCCTACAATAATTATTTGTAAAATAACTATAGTTAACAAATTATTTTTTGCTATTAGATTTTGAACAGAAGGAATTGATAAAACGAAGTTTTTTAAAAAAAAAGAAAATTGAACTTTCGCTGTTCTTTTTAATTGATATTTTAAAGATATAATTAAATGTTAAAAGACGCATTTTAACAATTAAACATTCCTAATTACACGAATCTCTCAAAGCATTTCCAAAAGACTCAATAAACCGGTATGTTTGAAAGGTAAACAATTGCTATACAGTGCGATTCAATTTTCTTGGGGAAAAAACTAATAGAATAAGGGAACAGCTAATAAATTCTTAAAAAGAAATCTTCCTAGAACTAGGCAGAATAAATACTATCAATCATTCTAAGAGTAAACCATTAAACAAAATTTACAAATTATTTTTAATGAATTTACATCAATAAATATTTTTTAAAGGCAGCAACATTAAAAGAATAAGGAGTATCAAAGCTTTTCCAATACCTTTAGAAACTCTATTACTATTCCGAACATTCAAAATTCTTTCGACACTTAAATAACATTTTATAAGGCTAGAAGCAGAATTAATATATTCTTTTCATTATTATGGAGGTTTCTTTAATATTAAGAAATTATTAATTCTTTTATACTAATTATATAATTAAATTTTTTAAGGACTGTTTAAATCAGACAAATCGTTTAATAGGATAACTTTGTAAAAATCTTTCTGTTTCTTTCTAAATAAAAAATAATTTCAATTTCAAATGAATTCTAGTAGAAAATTATGAAATAGAACTTACCTGAAATGAAGCTTCACAGTATATTTCAGCAACGCCAGGTTTGTTGTATATTTTCAGTTCTTGTAGTCCTCCCTGAAGAACAAAAAGCAATAGTAAGTTCCTAAAAAAACAAAAACTCGGAATATTGAACCCAAGGCTCATTGCCAAACTTGAAGAACAAATACACGTGACTGTCAGACGATGTTCCAAACAGCAATCGTCGTCACTATCCAGACAAGAAATTCTTCTTGTTCATTTCATTTGTCACTTTGTACATTCTCACACATTAAGAAAGAAAATGTTAAAAGCGAAAATATACCAACAGTTTTTTTTTCAAACTCTTTTTTATTTTTTACTTTGAACGAAATTAACTTCTGCAGAAGTTCGTGTTTAGATAAACTTGTATGTCACGTAAATCCATTGATTCCAACGCAGATTATTTGGAAAACAAGTTTCTCGAGAAGAGTACGATATATATTTTTTTAAATCGTCTGCGTTAATTGAAGTTGCCACGTTTTATTTATTTATTTTTTCATCAACTTTAACACACCATTCACATTATTATCTATCAGCTCGATCGTTTGCCAATATACGAACACTAATTTATTCCTTTTTTAAAAAAGGAGTCGAGTAATGATAAATAAGTTAAATATTTACAATGTCGGAATTTCGCAAGTTCCGCTCACAGAAACGATATGATTCATTGTGATTGATGAATGCGTGAAATCCTTCAGCCGAGTAATTTGAGAGTTTCACTGGTGTAAGTGCCAGTCGTACTCGTATTCCAAGAGAATAATGAATGACCTTTGATGTAGTGTTCCGGGTGCTTAAAGAAGAACGTAAAATCCTTCAGCGTGAGCGTATGCTCTTTCGTGAATATTTTTCATTCTTATAATTGGAATCTGCTCGGGCCTTCCGTTCTATTTCTGTCATTAAACATGAAACAGTTTCACATTTCGACAGACAGGACAAATATATCTATGGATCACAATCTACACAACATTTCACACTCGAAATTTTTAACAAATGACTTTTACGAATAACGATTTGTGAAGAATGTGCCGGTGAATTCAGCGAAGCATTGACAGAGCACGTGCTCATCAGGGAAGTTAGCAATGAAGTAACGAAACTGCGCGCTGGGAGGATAGATGCGAAACTGAAAATTAAGGGAGAAAGTGTTTCGGAAGTCCGCGCCGTACTGGGTTGCCCACTCGCAAAGTTTTGGCGCCAAAAGACGGGATACTCCGCCAAACAGCAGATTCTGTCTCTTCATTCATTAATTACGAAACGTTTTGATTGAATGTACGAAATAAATGTTTACTGTCTCAGACACATAAATATGGGAACAGCTGATCATATGTTTTTGTGTTAACATATAATAAAAATTGCAGCGTATAATAGCAATTTGAAATTTCGCATTCCAATGAAGATATTTGATATTCACTTCAAGTACCAAATTTTAATTCATTTAAAAAATTAGTTACGATATATATGAGTGCTTACTAGCAAGGCTTTAGCGCCAAAAGACGGGTTATTTCGATAAACTGAAGTTTTTGGTTCTCCAACCACAAAATGTTGATGTGATTGACATATTACACATCTATTTGCTTTGTTAGATATAAGTAAATATGAAAGAAACAAATCGTATCCCATTGCATTAACATATAATAAAAATTAGCGCCAATATATTTTAAACAGCTTCAAATATCATATTGCACAAAGAGTTTTAGTCATCACTTCAGATAACTAGTCTCAATTCACTCTAAAAATAAATTCGTGTCAAAGATCGATCTTTTGTAACTACTGCTTTTCAAACGGCATGTCGTAATACACAAATACTAGTTTTATTTAATATTCTACAAAATGTGAGAAAAAAAAATGTGAATTTTCAAATGTAAGAAAAAAATCTAAGCACATCTTTACGGTCTTGCCCGAGGTCTAAAATTTGGTATGAAGGGAGTGGGATAACGCCTTTATTAAAGAATATTTCAGAAAGTTTCGAAGCGATCATGCCCGTTGTATTTTTACAAATAAGTATCGAAATATCGAAGCGTTTTAGTTAAAAATTTGACAACAAAATCATAATGGAAAATTTACCGAGCAATTTTTTTTTTTTTTGAAAATTTGAGCCTAAAATTCGATGAAATATAAAAACTCAGTTACATGAAATTTTCATTAGAAATAATTGAAAAATATAAGTACTACGTTTTCTTAAATGACCTACAAGAATTTCATAATAAAGTATTTTCAATAGGGAATGCAAATAAACAAATATATAAATAAAAATTTGTTAGATTATTCCGAGCTGCGTCACACAAAAATATTATATATTTATCTGTTGATAACAGTAAATTTAAGATGTAAATTTTTCATTCTCCAATCTTCTCCAGCTGAAATGAGAGCATTGACCAGTACAGCTTCTTAACCCGGGAAATCTAAAAAAAACCTACCAACACAACAAAATTATCAATTCGTCTTCTTAGAATACAGATCTTATTGATGCATTATTTAGAATATTATTACTAAAGAAATGAAAAAAAAAATGAATTCCAAAGATTCTCTTAATTTCCCTCATATTACATTGAATGTAAGAGGATTCCTATTATGCTACATGTAATTTATTTCAAACTCTGACTTTTAAAAAACTTCACATTATGATAAATTAAAATTTGCTATTTCGGATTCGGATTTCATTTTAAATATAATTTTTCAGCTTAAGTAAAAAAAATTTTTCATGTTTTAATTATCTTAGAATGATTTTTTTTTTTTTTTGCGTTGGAAATAAAAGAGAGATAAACAACAGAAATGGCATTTCTAAAAATGTTTCGCATATCCTCTAACAAAGATGTTACAAAATTTTGGTACAAAAATTTGGAGTCATGACTGCGAAAATACTTAGATATTTATTTTTCAGAATCTCAAACATCAGCGTTTTGTGCATCGCATTATAGAGAGAAAAACCCAACAGGCAATTTGTACAGCTATTTTTTTGTTCTTTCTTGTCCAAAATTTGATATAGCACTAATATTTTAATAATGAGATAAAATACCAAATTTCATTCATCTTTGTTTTTGAGTTATCGCGTTCATATTCCATACGCTGGCGATTTACGTTCAAAACTTGATACTGATTTACAGTTCAAATGCTAAAACTATATACGTAATTTTATACAACTGACTGTATACGATTTGTAATTATTGTACTCTCAGACAGACAAACTGACTTTTTGCGAATGGATTTCGTTCCAATAAATTCAGAAATTTGATATTAAAAATACAAATTTCAATCTAGCGGCCGAAAGAAATTTTTAATTATCTTGCTCACAGACAGGCAAAAATTATCCTAATAAATGTTGTTGTTTTTTTCGGACGCAAGGAGGTCGGAAACATAAAAATTCGTGAAATCTCGAGTCAATTATAATAAAAAAATTTTCTTAGTATACTTCCTATACAAAAAAGAAAGACTAAATCTGATTTTAAGAAATTGAGAAAGGAAAGACTGCTTTTGATTTTTTTCTCAAGGACAAACAAAAGAAAAGAAATAAACCACTTAATAATTAATAATAAAATTAATTGATTTTCTCACCTTTTATTTAAAGCGTTAAACGAGAAGGAATTTTAATAACAAATTTTGAAACTAGTTTCAATTAGCAATTAACTTTCACTGTGTTAGGAAATTTCGGCATTAAGGTTCTAAATTCCAAATTCTTTTGTCTCCATTACTTTATTGAAAAATAATGCAATGCATTTTGAACTTGCTATTGTCCGTTATTAGTTTGAGTATATCACTTCACTTGACATTAAGCATATATCTATTTAATCGGTATCGTATCTGACATTTATTTAACTCGATAACCGTAGCTAATATGCAAATATAAGAATTAAGACATGATATAAATACGTGTCATTATGTTTCTAATGTGGTTCGGTGCTGGTCCTGTAATAACCGTCTATGTATTTATAAGTCCCCCCCCCCTTCATATCTGTAAATGGTTCATAATGTGTTTAATTTTTTATTCTTCTTAATAAATTGTGTTTAAATTAAACCTTTTCATTTGTCGGACCCAATCTTTGAAGACTTTTTATTTGTCATCATTTCCACTGCAGTACTATGAATATCAAACGGCTGAATACTCAGCCGTTATATAAGATATCACTTTAACACACTGAGATATTTCAAATCCAAGTGGTTTCCCTGGATTATTTTTGATGCCTCCTGACAAATTTATCGGCCATAATTTAGGAACTAATATATGGCAATCTTATTTATTAAGTTTTTTCCTATTTATAATTTATTAGTCTAATTTCAATAAACATTATCATTGCACCATCAATTCAATTACATTAGATTATTATGAGCGGATATCAATAAATTATCCTGCTTTGATTGAATTAAACATGTATCCCTCATTTAAAGCAGTTTACCGCTCTCATCTTCAATCTAAAAGAATGTTGATTCTGTTGTAACACGCCTACACTTTCCAGAGTTCCATGTATAAAAGGTAAATCATATCAGAAAATATATCTATTCTGGGAAGTAGTAATTATATTTCCCCGTATTTATGGTTCATTTTTCATTCTAGGGTATATTTGAAATGAAATCCGATTGGATGACAGGGTTTTATGGAAAGTTTCTTGAACTTTTTATATTCTGAGGTAATTTTCCAACAGCCTTTTAAATTGTATTCTTGAATCTTAAACAATTTTAGAAGCAGAATAATACACGGAAAGTGGAAAACACTTAATTCATTGTTAGAATTAAATTTTGCCACAAACTATCTGACCATACGTTTTATATCCTTGTATACCATCATAAAAAATGAATAAGTTATGAAAACATAAGTTTTTAATCTAAGCACAATTTTCTAAGTGCTGTTAGAATATAAAAAGTTAAGTGTCATTGCTTTGATAAGGAAATAAATTCCAGAATGAGTTGCGATGTTAAAAACAGATGAATAAACGAATGCACTCGTAATAATGAATTGAGGGGAATTAGTAATGGTGATGATATTATTTAAACTTTCATCTTAAAATAGCAAATTATTTAATAACATATTTCTTGTGAATAAATGAAATCAAATGTTTTGTGAGAAGTTTTTATTACTCAATAGCATAAGCAGAATTACATACTTATTACGGAAAAAAAAATCACCGCGTTTATAAACGAAAGTGTAGAAAAAAAGAAAGCATAAGCAATATTTATTATATGACAGTCAATATGATTTACGAGAGTATATTATATCTGCTGTTTCACAGAGGGATGCATTTATTTTTACCATTAAAAATAATCTTTTTTATTTTGATTTTTATGTGATCATCAGAGATAAATTTAAAGATTATTCCAACAACAGAAAATCTCTTATATAATCATTTTTTTACCTTTCTTCTTTTAATAAAACGTGAACGGAATGTTTTAGATAATTCATCAACAAGCTTCATGAAAGATCAGCGAATAATATTTATCTTTAAATGAGTAAAAATTAAAACTGCCAAAGGAGAAACGTTCTATTTCAAGAGGAGTTGACAGCGAAATCTAATCCGATTTCTTAGTAGATATTAAAAAATACACTTAGAAAATATTTAATTTAAATGTAAATTCCTAATGCACTATTTGATATGGTTCTGCATCCGACCCATCCTGAAGCACATGGAAAATTCCGAATGACCAGAACGCCCTAAGACGGAACCAAGGTTGAGTCTTAAGAGCCATCACTGGCCATGATACAATCCTTTCGATAGAAGGCATGTCTCGACATCGGTAGGAGGTATCCAATATCATACAATTTCTATCAGCACCATGGCAGCGAGAACCAACCACCACACAGGAATCTTCCGATTTTTCCAAAAAGAGGCCTTCAGGCCGGATATTCTTCGTGATAATTCCAGCCGAAATCATTAAAGTTTAAAATAAAATATTATAAAAACATATGACGACGAATAAGAGAATTAATCGTTTATTTTAAAAATAAAATAAATATATTACCAAATCATGTTCACCTTACTACATTACATTCAGATGCATAATTTTGAAACGTTCCAATTTCAAACAATTAAGTCTCGTTTTGTATATTATATAACACATTTTGAAGCGGCGTTAAATTAAAAGGACGTCTCTGAAATGAGAGCTTTCTCCTCGAATTTAAACATCATAATAGAAGCGAAAGGTTCGATCTTGTTGGATTTGGGATGGACCTTCATTTATATTTCGAGATCCTCTACGAAATTTAAAATCGCCTCTCCACAATCCGTTACAAATACATCTAAAAGTATTTGTATTGGATCTATGGATTAATATCAGGAAATTAAAAAAGAATAATATTGAGTATGTTTTATGTAAAAGATGTCCAAAAGGTAAAGTAGAAATATCATCGTTTTAACCTTTAGCAATTCATTGACGCTATTATGGAGATGTTGAGTTACACGCATATTTAAGACAAAATACACATAGAATACATTTATTTATTCAAAAACACAGACAAACCTTATGTGTGATCGTAACAACTAATTTTAGTTGCCAATTAAAATAATGTATTATCTTTTATGAAATTTAACCAACGAATACATCAAAAAATCAGTGGGAGTTGTTTCCCTACAATTTCTCGCATACTATCTAATAAAGATGCTATACTAGGAAAATTTCTCACATGGCATTGGCGTACAATAATTACGAAATATTAACCTTTGGTATACATTTAGCATTTTTACTGAATCTATCGTATCATCCTTGGTGAGTTATTTGGTGATTAAGCCAGGCATGCGGTTAATAATATCTGAGAATCGAATCTGTATTTTAAATTAAATGCATTTATAAATTAAAATAAGCATTTCTTAAAAAAGATACACTTGTAGGCACAAATTCCCATACCAAATTTAATACATTTAACATATTGTGTTTTTTGAGTTATCGCTTTTATATTCTTCTGAAAATACAGACCGACAGATGGTCAACCTGTCATTGGATTTGGCTCAAAATTTGAAAGAGTCTTTACTATAGATGATAAATGTGTATGACGAATTTCATCCATCTAGCTTCCTTCGTTTTGTAGTTATGTTAACTTATATTCGAACAACCGGACAGACAGAATTCGATTGAAAGAATTATGCTCATAATTTGAAAGAAATAAATAAGTTCGTTATAAAGGGAAATTTTAACGTGGGAAGACTTTAGGGAAGTTTAAACGTTGAGATTCGTCAAAATCTCGCGTTCCAATTTTTCGAAGATTACTATATTATATACTACGTATACAAGAAAATAAAAAGTACATACATCTAATTCAATTAGAAAAAGAGGGTTAAGTAATTATTAATTCAAAAAACATGTTAATATAAATGCAATAAAAATATTATTTTAAAACCATGATTCTGGAAAATTTATGGCTATCGAAAGTATTTATTTTGTCTGGATAGAATGTATCAAAATGGATTTTTAAGTACAACGGAAAATAAATGAAATTTAAATTCCTCTCTCCACATCTGGGTTCGTGATTAAAATTTAAAGCTAAAATAAGTTAAACATTAACTGAAAATTTTGAATATTTATTTACATCAATTAATTGAAAATTCCAATCAAAACTTTGCTTATATTTCACAGTGTTATTAATCCTTTTTGCTTCCACATATTTTGATTCCGAAAGAAAAAAAAATTATATTCAGAAAATGAATTCATTATTTATCGTAAAAAGAAAGGAAATTTTCGCCACACCTTAAAGATAACTAATAATACTGAAAAAAAAAAAGAATTCCCCTTCCATATTTCTTAATAATAAATTAAGTCTAGAGCTAATATCAGCTAGGGGGTCGGGTGACATCGCCTACCGCAATTTAAAACCTTTCGCTCTTGATATTCATGTGAATGAACCCATTTCTCATAAGGACAATGATTGATAACAGCAGTTTAGGAAAGGACGAATGAGCTAAAGCCGGATTTCAACAACAATGCAGCTCTAAATATTCATGCCAGGAGTAATGATGATCCATGCACAACCATTTTTTTATAGATTCTATCAACATATAATCTTCAGAATCGGGCTTTATATAAATGCTTCAAATAGTAAGACATTTGAAAAATAAAAACATGACTGATTAGCATGGCCACACATAACAATTTACATCTATCATACATATTTAAACAATTTTGTTTTTTCAATCTTAGAGAATAATTGTTCCCCTTATGCTTTCACTTTCTCTTATAAATTTTTAATCATTAATCAACTTAACGTTAAAGTTTAATTTTAAAATGAATTCAGTTTTTCAACGCTGGAATATTATTCTTTTAAAATTAAACTGTCAAGTTTTCTTAGTTTCTAAAAATAAACGTAACTTAGCAACAAACAAAAACGTGAAACATAGCAGACGAACAAACAATCCCCCCCCCCCCCACACACTCACTTTATGCGTTTTATGTTTTATTTCTTTTTTACTTTCGCATTTTGTACTTCGTTTTCTAGAAAGTACTGTAATCTTCAAAAAATTCGACCTTGAGACGATAATGAATTTCTGTTTCCAGACCTCCCTGGGTTCGAAAAAAAAAAAAAAAACATTTTCGGAATTACTACCTATCTGCAGATATGTTTGTCTGAGAACAGAATAACACAGAAATATGAAGTTTAAAGTGTCTATCAAGTTTTAGAGGAAGTACATTTATAGAAAGTATGCGAGTCTATCAAATTCTGTGAATATACGAGCAGGATTTCTTAAAACTCCAAACGACTTAGGAAAAAGAAATATGATATGCGTTTTATAAATATAATTGTAGATATAAGCAAAAATTTGGTATCATCTTCTATTCATACGTGTACGAGATATCTCAAATGAAATAAATTCGATCGGTGAATCTTAACATTTAATATTTTCTCCAAATTGAAAATCTATAGTTTTGGACTATGTGCGCCAAATGATTATGTCTGTCTATAGGAGTGAATAGGAGCGCGATAATTAAAAAAAAATGTCAAACTACATAAATGAAATTCTATATGTGATCTTGGCACCCAAATTGTAGATATATTTCAAATTTTGGACTAAATCGGTAGAAAGGAAACAAATCCAAAATAGATACTCAAATCTCTGTATTGCATGACGAAGCTAAATACAATAGAGTGAAAGTATATTAGTAAGCAGAAGAGAGAATTTTCTCAGATAATATTAACCAGAAAGTATAAATTTAAGAAAATCAAGGCGATTTTTTTAAAATAATTTGCACGAAATTCGTGATATTGATTATTTTAACTCATTCCATTCGATATTAAATACATAAAAATTTTAGAAATATAATAACTTTATTTTCTAAAGTCATTAACTTTAAAAATTTCGAATAAGCAGTATCATGAATGATTATTTTCATTTTACTTTTAATGATGAAATTTCTCATACAACAATATTTTTGAAATGACCCTAAATTTGCAAATTACGTCGCACGACATACGTAATAAAAAAAATCGTATAAAACATTTTCGAGGAGTTTTTCTTTGGGCTGGAGTAGGGATTGCAATATCGGACCAAAAGTTCAATACCGGTATTCGGTATTTTCTAGATCTTAATACCGGGATACCGGTTTTAATACCGGTATTAGAAATTTCAGAAAAAGAAAGAAAAAACAGGTGTTTCTTTGTTTTATTTGCCATTTTTATTAGAGAGTGTAAATATCACAATAAAAATTGTAACTTACAAATTATAACAGTATATAAAGAATCACAAAAAAGTAAAGGAATATCTAATTTATTGAAATCACAAGAAAGTGTAAATATCACTATTCATTCTGTGGTACTATTACAAATTTTTGAAATGTGATCTTAAAAAACATAATGCATCAGTTGTACTGTCATTAAGCCTGGAACGTAATTTTGTGCAAAAATTACCAGCTGTCGAAAACGCTCTTTCGGCATCTACGCTAGTTGGTGGTACTGTTAGTAATGCGGTATACTTTTTCCAAGTATTTACCTCTAAATCCTTCATCTTCAAATAAACCGATTTCTCGTCGGATGGTTGTCGGGTATGGCTAATTTCTGTACTGTATTTTGGTTCGTTGAATTTTTTTTATTTATCGCCAATTCTAATTTTTTTAAGAGACAATTCCTTTTCCCTATCGATATTAGTGTCATCATAATCTTTGTTAACTGTACGGAATTCTTCTAAATGTGGATAGGTTTGTGGGTAAAAAATCTTTACTCTAAACTTAATCAGATTTGAATTAGTTATTTTCTTTTCTTCTTTTTCATTTTCATTTTTTAAATCATTATAATTATGTAAATACCATAAGACATTTTCTATTTCGGTATGCCTTTCTTCTGTGCGATTTTTCAATGTAATATATAATTCTTCAGATAAGTGATGTGTGCTGTTCTTTCAGTGACTGCAACATGAAATTTATTGTTGAATTAGCTGTTAATAAATTAGAATCTCTCAGACATAATGCCTCAATAGTCAGTTTTATTTGAAGTAGAGCTAATATAGTTCTGGATATTAAGTCGAATTCACTATCTGAAAAATTAATTCAGGTATAAGTCTATTATGTCTTTTTTAGATTGGGTTTCTCAGTTTCAAAAATCGTTCCATCATTAGGAGTAAATTGTTCCAACATGTTTTAGAATCTAATATTAACATATATTCTGTTTTATTTTCAGGTAGTATATATTTTTGTAATATGACATTTTTTGCAGGGAAACGTTTCAATATCGAATTTCGAACTTTATAAATTATAGGAAGCAATTCTTGATGCGTTAATATTTCATCTTCATTAGCAATACCTTCTTCAAAAATTACATTGTCATTGTCAATATCATTGTCACCCTTACTCTGTTCAAAGTCGGAATCCGAAGTTTCTATATCCACAGAATTTGGATTATTCTTTCTTTCTTTCTTTCGGTATAATACATCTATTGCTCCTAATTGAATTCCATGAACATAGCACAATTGCTGATTTGCATCAATCAACTTTCCAACTTTTTTCATAACTGTTCTCCATCAGTCGTTATGGATACATAACATAACAATAACATATAAAAAAGATCATTATTTGTAAAAGAGTAATTACCAAATTTTAAGAACAGAAATTTTTCATTTATTCTTCATAATTTAATGTTTATGTCTCTTATATTAAATAAAAATTACTCTGAAATATTTTACTGCGCGTTAGTACCTTTTTCCTTCTGTATTACTAACTATCTGTAATATTTGCATCTCATAAAACCGCTAGTCTTCATTGTTAAATGTAAACATCTCCTATCATCTTTCCTCGCACCTCTATTTTGTCGAATTAAACCTATCCTAAAGCATACGCAAAAGCGCGGAGGGTTTTACAATCCGTTGGCAAACAGTATTTCATCATTTCTCTTGATTGTACGATGCAATTTTGTATTCACAGTCTAATTAATTTCGTTCGTTAGGGAGACAAAGAAACAAAAACGTATACTATTTTGCTATGTTGGCGATCCCTGAACATTTAGTGGAGACAATTTAAAAAATTTCTAGTAAATACCGAAAATACCGGTATTTAAATTTGTGAATACCGGTATTACAAAATTGTATAAATGGCTCAAAATATCGTTATTCGGTATACCGGTATTACAATCCCTAGGCTGGAGCTATCAAATTTTACACTTGATTATTTTTTGGGTAGTAGTTATTCCCTAAGAAAGGGTCTTGAGGAATTTTAATTCAAAATTAATTAAATATTCAGTTATTTCAATTTTATTTTCGTGCAATTCACATCCCTGATTATAATAAGTTTTTAAAAATATTTTAAACATTTCACATTTTCGTGCCAATCGGTCGGTAAAAAGACTTCCAAAATACATAATACACAAGTAAATGTAATTTTCCCAATATTTTCAATAAAACTGCCAATTTCACACCAAGGATCTATATTTCATACACCAATGCGAAGCAAGTTATTCGCGGCCTTACCTAAAATCCACAATTTTAGGTGGGGATAAAACCATGCGATCGCCCGCCAAAATTTCGCAAGCTAGTAGGCTCTTTCATAAATATTCGCCAGTGGCTTGTGGTTAACACACTGGATAATAACAATGCAATAACCACAAGCGCATTTATGGAAGAATATACGAAACAATTTCGGGAAAATCACACCCGCTGGGTTTCATTGCTTTTGTTTCCGGATTTATAATTGCATTAAAAATATTTTTTCGTGCACGTTATCGCTAGTATATAACTAAGAAATGAACTAAAAAAATAAATGTAGACAAATCGAACATTACTATGTTACGATGTTTTGAATTAAAAGTTTGAATCTGCCTTAATCCTTTTTTATAAATTCATCATACGATTTTTTACATATAAAAGATATAATGAGTAATGCAATTTAAAAGATCACATTTACAAGCTGTGATTAATTTACCAACAATTTTAAATGTTCTTTTCTCCGCGCTTATATTACATTTTTTATTAAATGAAAATAATTTACAATTTTAAAAAAATTTCACTGATAAGAATTTCATTCATTCCACATATCATCTCCTATTTGTGAGATCATCTGCTTTTTCTAATATTTGTCAGACATGCATAAAATGGGCAAAATACAGACAATGTAATACATAATGTAGGCAAAATGCATAAAATACACAAATGTATACAAATCTCCCAAACAGTATACACATATTACACAAAATTAATAATTACATAAAAATCTCATAACATATATTATTTAATAGAAATGATATATTGTCAATTATCTAAAGAAAGTTAAAAAACAAGCTGAATAATGCAGATCAAAGTAAATATCATACAGTATACGAGTTTATATATTCAAAGCCTTCTCTTTCCTTGGGCGTTTTAATATTGGAGTTGTATTTGAGTTTTTAACAATAATCTTTTAAATGCTCATACAAAAAGAACGCTTCCTTGTTTCACTCTAATCCTATTTTTATCAGAATTTTAAATTAATTACTCAAATTACTTAACACAGTCATTGCGATGGTAGTCAATGTATCTATTGATTTGGGTTTTTTAAATCTGCAAGCGTTTTATTAATTGCTTCTATCATAATTATTTAGAGAACACATTATTGGAACACTCCATTACATAGCATATTTTGATAAAAACTTATGATAATTTCATCCTAATCGGAATAAATTGTAATTTTCTCGATTTCCGATCAATCAGATTCAATTAAAATTGAGTTTATTATATTATTATTGTAATAAAATCACTGAAAACATCCGATTAGCGAAGATTTCCCGGTTTACAAGTATTTAGGATTATAGAAAAAAAAACTTGTCCCATTCATCAATCTTAATAATCATTATCCGTGCTAAAGACACAGTTACTCTTTTCGGTTGAGTTGGTAGTTTTTTACTTTTACCTCCAAGCTATACGGCGGTCTAGGTGGTCCTCGAGTTTTATTTATTTATATTTTCACCCCTTTTACGAGTTGGAAGGAAATAAAAGAAATCGAAACTTGAAAAGAATTTTTGCCAGCAAGTTTCTTACTTTATGCATTTTTAAGTATGCTTCATGTAAATGAGTCCCAGATGTTAAACATAAGTAATAATTCATAGATAAGTCCCAAGTGTTATACATGGGTCATCATTTGCGGCATTAAAATGTTTTTAAAATAAAAGTAAAGTGTCTGAAAGGAATAAATTTTGCATAAACATTTTTTTTTCCTCACCATTCATCGCCTAGGTGGTCTCATGTTTGTCTTTTGGTGCTGCTGCCGGATAAGTTATGAGAGAATATAGTAGAATCAAAAGATTAGTTTCCAAATATTTTAACAGAGTTTCTGTTTAATTTAAAGGCAAGAAAAAAGCTTTTTAAAGATATTTTATTTAATAATGGTCTTCTGTGTGATTTAGGATGAAACAATAAAAGTAAGTTTTAAAAGTATCATTTCCTACAGTTTTCAGTCTTAAATTTTGAGTAAAATAAGTAGCATGAATGATTCAAATTAAAAAGCGTGTAATAATCAAATTCGATTATTTTCCCCCCTTTGTTTGCACATGAATCATTCAAAAAAATATTGTAAAAGTATCAAAAATAAAAAAAAAACCTCCACTTTGAGATTGATAAATTACCCTCTTTTTGAGCCCATTTTTTAAATTATTTTTATGTCTTTCTATGATTGATTGTACATGTATGTAAAAACGATAGCATAAAAATCTATAAAATATATAAATGAAATTTGGAACATGATTTATCACTTAAAACAAATACAAATATACAGAGTGCAGCTAAAGTCCATTTACTCCACATTAACTGGAGAACGGCAAAAACTATTGCCCTAGACTTGGTGACTAGGTATAGTAAAGTGATTACGTATTACTCGGTGAGATCGGTTCAAGTGCCATCCAGCGGCAAACAACGGAGTTAGCGTTCTTATCTAGAAAACGATATAAGACAAGGGGAAATGTCAGTTCGGTTCAGTACAAAAAGACACCTTGAGGGCAATAATATTAAGAACAATAATTCACCCAAAATATCAAATCAGGCCAATTCAATCTAAGATTATTTGTCTCTCCATATATATGGGAACACAGCCCTAAACCGGAGTGAGGCCAGTTGAGCGGAATTTAATATGCTTCCTTTCCCCAAAATTGTGGGCGTATCATATTTTGGCCAAAATCCTTCTAGAAAGCGGTCATTTTCCAAAATACACGCTCGAATCTTTTCACTATATGATAATGCTACACATAAAGCGTGTCTTATATTTGTTATATAGGACAAAGTCAAAGGAAGAAACCTGCTTTCAGTGTTCCCTTCTTTACATATTAAAAAAAATAATAACGTATTATACAGATTAAGTTGCGCAACAGAAATATTAATATATTTATATATTATTAGTTAATATACTCGGCATTTCTCAGTATCAAAATACTTTCATGTATAATAGTTTCAAAGTAAAAAACTACTTGAGTTTAACATACGAAAATCATAATATACAAAATCATTTGATCATCTATAGCGTTTTTAATTTAAAATTAGATTATCAATCCAATCAGAGAATTTTTAAAAATCACCGATACTTAACTTTCTCCTTAAATAATAATCATATGTGTTATATATATACTACAAATTTTGTTCGTAAATGCTACAGTATAAGAAAGATTTAAAAAAAAACACTTTCATATTATTAAATAAAATAGTTCATTTTGCATTAAAAATTATAGAATAAATCAAATCAATAGCTGTTGTTAATGCATCATCTCTCTCTAAAATTTTACAAATAAGTTTTGGCGATAGTTCTTCGTACTATTTTTATTCTTCAATAATAAAAATATAAATAAATTGCTTATAAACGTTATTATTATTTTTTTTTACCTTCATTTGAACTTGAGCGATTAACTAGTTCGCATTTATCATTAAAATTAATAAAAGCATTGATAAAATACATGTATTAAAATAAAATAGAAATTTTTAAAAATTTTGATAGAGCTTATAAGTCGGTCAGTTTTAGTCACAGAAAAATTGTGTGTGTGTGTGTTTTGTTGTTGTTTTGTTTAAAATGCTACAATGTCAAGGATATTCGAGTAAACCATATAGAAAGTGAGAATTCGTAATTTTTTCAAAAATACAATTATTGATTCAAATATAAAATATAATTTTTCTTGACATTTAAACATTTTTCAATAGGAATTATATCTTTATCTCTAACGGTTTAAAAATTAGCCAGGAATAGACACCCCGCATAATAAAAAATCTGACAAAAAAACAAACAATCATTACGCATATGGCTATAAATGACATTTTATAAAATCTAAATAGAACTTTCACCTTTTCCTTCATGGCTCATTTCACAGTTTTAAGGATTAACAGTATTTTTGAATGATTTCTCTCAAACTGATTTTTTAGAGAAATAATAGAGAATACTTTATCAATTTTTAAAATAATGTATTAGTCGTTTACGTGGAGATCTAAAAAGTAATTTAAGAAATCTTTCAAATCGAATTGCTAATTTGTACTATTTTCTTATCTGAATTCACAGATGATACAAAATAAATCAGGGCCTTTATTTTGAAAGAACACATGGTACATACTCAGAGTGAAACATCAATGTGAGTAGCAATTGCTTTGAAACAAACAAAACAAAACAAAAACTTTCAGAAACTTGAAGTGTTCGTGATATGCTGAAGACTTGCGAAACGAAGTCGATTTCTTTTAACACACACTTCATTGCAAAACCATTTTCCAAAAATATAAATTAAGGTCTTGCTTCATTGTAGATCACGACAAACCCATAACTAGGCATGGCTCTACCCCCAGTAGAGAAGTGAATCGCTTGTGTGTGCATGGGGGGAGGCTTCCCTACAGGGGGTTCTTCCGTAGCCCCTCCAAAATCAATTTGTCTAATCCATCGATCAGGAGCAAACCACGAAGTGCACGACCGCTGAACCTCTCTTTCATTTATGATTACCAAACTGTGAAAAGAAATGTCGGAATTGTTACATTGGGTGTTTAACAAGGCTTCAAACTCCAATAAACCTAATAAGAGAATCGTGAGTTTCTATTATAAGCTGAATTGGCCTGGTAGGCAGAGTTTAAAAGATCAAACAATGGTTAGTTTTCAGAAGTCTGTCCAGACGTTAACCTGTGCGACGGGATATGGAGAAAATTCGACTGAGTCGGCATCTTCTGTACAGCACATGTTTTTTAATTGTAAACTGCTTAATATGCAGCATTACTATTAATTCTAGAAACCCATTAATTGTAATTTTATAAATGTATCTACCTCAATAAGTTTTAAACGTAAAATAAGTCTACCAGGTAAAACAGGTAAAATAAGAATTCGTTTATGTATGAATATTATTTTAGTTATTAATAATAATTTTTATAATTCAAGTCTAAAAATGTGTATTTTTGGTCATCAGTTTTGTTAACCTTCATCTTTAGACCGAATCGCAGATATTTTAATTCGTTAGAAATAGCAATATAGAACCGATTTTGGAGGAAATAATTCAGAAAAATTGCTAATTATGATGATGTGCTGGAAAATACGAAAGAGCATTTTTGTGCTTCAGGTAAAAGTATAAAATATTTCTGTGCATCTTAAATGTTTCATTGATATCTTATAGTACGTTGAATTATCAGTTCTTTTATGAACAAAACTCAGAAATTATAATTTTTATTAGTTTTGTGATTTAAATACGCAAAGTAAAAATTAAATAGTTCTTTCATCTTTAATCATTTCAATTAACGATACTAAAAAAAGTAATTTTGCCAAAAATTGAAAAAATAATAATCTTTTAGTTGATTTTATTATAAGTTATATTATGATTCGCTGATTTTTAAAAAAAGTCATAAAATGAATGATTTATATAACTGTTTTCCATTATGCTAATGTTTATAGGGCTAGCAACAGCTGTAAAACCTTTTAACAGCACTAAATGACACACATAACGGAAAGAAAACCTTTTAAAATATTGCTTTGGACAGAATTCCGATTTACAGCAACCAAATTTGACACGTATTTGTTTACTGAGTAAGAGATACTGCCTCAGAAAGGAATTTGCAAAATATAATTTAGAATCTTAGATCAACAGTTTAATAAAAGTATAAATCCAACATCAGCAATTCGAAGTATATTAGTGTACAAAAGTCATTCATGCATTACGTAATTTTTTTAAAAAGGACTATTCAATGATTCTAATAAATTTTAAGATCAATTTTAATTATGTATTGCAACAAGACTTTTCATTGCTTTAGATTCTGCATGGATACATTAAATACGATGGCATTAAAGGCATTTTTTGTGTGTGATTTATATATTTTTAATTCAAAAATAAAATAAGATATGAGAAATAAGCCTACGTTATTATCATGCTAGAATGTTTCGCACTAAAGGATTGAATCACTAAAAATTCATTTTTCTTATTCCCGTGTGGGCTAAGATATCCTGCGGAGGATAAAAAAAACAATTATTAAGGTTAAAAAATATCAAGATTTTTTTTTTTTTGCATAGTTTTATTTTTATCAGGAAATGTTTAAAAATTATTTATATGCTGATGTTTAAGAAATAGTGCTAACAAAAGAGATATTACTTTTATTATTAAAGTGTTAGCACAGATTTTGTCCCGGTCAAGTAGTTTCACGATATTATTTAGAATTTAAAATCGAGAAGATAATTCTTTTTATTTTTATTTTTATTTTCTACTCTGAAGTTCATCTCATATTTAAAAGGGCTGAAAAATTTTGTTTTATACTACAATACATTTTGTTCCACACTGCATATTTCAGCAAAACTAGATTCAAACTGACAATAATCAAATGGATGATCCATTCATGCTTGAATAAAAACAAACAAAAATATTTCAATTATAGTAATGGGATCTCTTTTTTTTTCTCAATTTTTTATCTCAATAATAAAAAAATAAATTAATAAATCGTAATCGCAAAATGATGAAAATAAAATTAGCATTTCCATATCTTAATGATATCAACGGAAAAAACTTATCTGTTTACGACCGCAATGAAAGAGAACATCAAAAAACAGAAATAGAAATTAACTTAATGTAATTTTCCAAACTAGTAATTCGATATTAATTTCGACTTCCTCAGTAGACATTTTTCCCTTTTAATGTTTTATGATCGTGATAAAGAATAAAAAAAATAGATCTGTTAATACATCTTATTTAATAACAGGGTATTTCAGCCTCGTAGTGCACGAACGAAGCTTTTAGCCCGAAATTCCACCACTTATCTGGAGCATAATAGCGCTCCAATTTCACCGAGGGTAGTTACTATTGACACAAAGCTCCCTTTTTAATTTCAGCACAGAATATTAACGTGTCACCACTACGCCAGTGCCATTATTTGACCAGAAATATTAATGGTCGTTTATTGTGTAATGGGCTAAACGTCGTCATTATCCGTGTAAAAACCCGCTGCAATGTCATACTTGCGTATGATTTGGCCCTCCGTGTTTTGGGAAGTGTCCTTTTACTTAATCACACTAATCTTAGATCATCAATTAATGTTTTATAGTAGATATTGGCTGTTTTGGCACTTCTTATCCTCATCTCTTCAGGAAGTAAATGGAATTTTGTTATTAGGAAAAGGTGTATTTAAGGTCCAAGAGACAGATAGTTTTATGTATAAATTGGTGAATTATGAATATTATAAGTGCGTATTTCTTGCATTTGCATCAACAGATTTTTCATACCTCTAGAAATTAATCGAATGGTTATATACGAAAGAATTATAAGATGAGAAATAGTTTATTTTTGTATTGAAACTGGTATTTTTATTGATTTATTGTATACAAAAGCCTTTGTTCGTTATCCGGCCTGTCTATGAACAGGGTAAGTAATAGCTAGATTAATGCACTTTCGTATGCGGTTTTTATCACAAATTTGTTGAGTCTTTTCTGTGTTCTGTTGGATGAAATCCGTCAAGAAAAATGTCTGCATGGATCTGAGTACAATTGTTTAACCCTTTAAAGGGCCATTTTTTTCTAGTTATATTAAAATATTTTTAGGCTTGAAATTAAAATAAGAAAAGGGATTCATTTAGCCTATTAGATAAATTTAATTTGATTAATTAATTAATATGGTTAATTAATAATTAAGTAACAAATCAAGACATTATTTTGTCTGAGATAAGGAACCGAAGCATCTAAGTTTCAGACTTACTAAAACAATTTGTCAGAACTTATGCCAACCTACATAATTTCATATAAAGATTGATAAATTTGGTGGGGAGCATACTTCTCACGGCCCTAGAAAGGATTAAAAGAGAAAATGGGTACCTGAATTTGGATATTATTTTACCATCATATCTATAGACCATTAAAATTTTTAAATTCAACAAATCTATCTTAGCAAATTTGGACTAATAAAAGAAATTTGGAGCAAATCTGTAAAATCGGCAGATTATCCATCGGTCTATCCATTCATGTATATGTGAAAATTTGTGTAATCTGTCAACTATTCGTGCAATTCATGCATATGCGTTTCGTGAACATAAATCATGAAAGGGTTGAAATTTAATACGTGATTTTTCATGTCAAATTTGTGGATGGAACCAAAATAATGATCGAGTGAGCTGTATGTCTGTTTATCCGTCCGCATGTAAACATGACAAATCGAAAATGCACCGAGATAGTTAAATAAAATTTAATAATTGATCTTGATAGCTAATAGTACAACTGAAAATCATTTTGGATTCAGTCAATAGAAGGGAAGGGATCCAAATGCACAGAGGAACTTTTTTGTAGTTTACTCATAATTTATTTTATCTTGAAAATGTACTAAACAAAGGAGAAAGAGAACACTCTTATTAAAATAGTCTCTCCCCCTCTCTCTCTGCCTGGGTGGACGGATGGATGACAGACCGATAGATATAAGATAGATGTAGATAGATAGATGGATATAGATAGATA
>JAPMOR010051454.1:53485-139954 GCA_026543865.1 Argiope aurantia
AGATAGATGGATATAGATAGATAAATACAGATAGATATAAGATAGATATATTAAATTATTAAGATTATATATTAGATAGATATTAGCTAGATTATTAATAGACATGTAGATAGATAGATAGACACAATATACATCCAGTGTTCACAAACATATCTTAAGTAATACAAGGCATATAAAACACAATGCTCTATTAAAGTCTTTAGGAAAAATCTCGAAATTTAGACCCGCATTTAACAGAGCTTTTATAAAATCAAAAGAAAAATTAAACTTAAAATTTTCTTGTCGGTCATAGTTAATAAACTTCAAAGATATATACAGGCTTGTTTATATGCTTGTATAACGTACTAAATTGTATTTGTTCCTTTTGTTTATTTTTAATGGAAACAAGACTTGCATCCACATAGTTCCAATTACGAAAGCAAAGTTTTGAAACCCAAACTTAAGAAAATCTTCAACCTCTTATAGTAAGAATTCTGTAACAGGTATTTTAGTTTAATTCTTCAATTTTACATTTCACATTCTATTCAGTTTCATTAAACACATTTTTGCTGTTTAATTAAACATGAGAAAAGAAATAATATCAATTCAATCCCATTTTGATATGTTAGGACAGTTAAAGAAAATCCTAATATCATTAGAACTGTTTTTTAAAAATAAAATATGAATGATGCATCTAGCAGAGTGAGACAGAAGTCTGAAGCAACTCCAAAAAACAATGATTCGCAAACAAATGGTAATAGATGCATTAAAGGACTTTTTTTTTTCCATTAAGAAGAAACCAGAATTCACTAGTAGAATAACCTGAGGCTTTGAACGACAAATGGCTATGCTGTTTGGTGGGGAGATGAGTTATATAACAATGAGAGAAGTAAAGGTTCAATATGTCATCTATTAGGGATATAATTTCCAGGCGAAAAACCACACTTTCCATAGCTGCAAGCGATATTTATATACCTCATGTTCTACCTTGTAATCAGAAATGATGTTATGGAGAATATAGATCCACTTCTGAATGGAGGACAATACACTGAAGATTTTTTAAGCCGTTATTCCAATCGCTGTCTTGACCTATATAATACAACGCTGTATCTACAGAACCATTTCAGCGTTTAAGTTGTAAATTGTATTATAAATAAATTTTAGTTTTATTTTTTAAAATTCTATTTAATTTTCTTTCTTTCAGCACAAATGACATCTTTCACCTTCCTTCATTTGCAAATTATTGATTTTTAAAGTTAACACCCAGATTTCTGAATCATTTTCTAGATAAAGAATATGCACCAGAAAATCAGACGTATTCCAAACAGATTAATTCTAAAATCCTAGGAAGATCTTTAAAATATGAGTTCTCCTTAAAAATATGAGTTCTCCTTTAAAATATATGTTTAAAATATGAGTTCTCCTTTATTACATAACTGCCATATAAAATCAGAGGGGATGATTCCCTCCCCCTAGAACATGCATACGCACATCCAAATAATGGTGTTCCCTTCGCATAAAAATTTAGACTTGGAACGCCATGCTCAGACTTTTATTTACAAATTCCAAATTTGATATATATCTATACATTAGATGTTAAATCTGTTACCAAATTTTATTAATCTAGTTCACTTCGTTTTGTAGTTATTGTACAGGCAAATATTTAGACATTATAGCATTATATTTAGACGGACAGACTTCCTATAAGTAGATTTCATTATTTCAAATTGATAGAAATCTATAAATTAGGAATAAAGACCATGTATAGAATGTTATCAGTCTAGTTCAAAGAGTTTTTGAATTATCGCACTCACAAACAGATGGACAGATAGAGAGTCAAACATAATTCCAAAATTATGTATTTCGGACTCAAGAAGGTTTACAACATGGAGATCCGTCAAAATTACTAGTTCCAATTTTTTTACCATTGCATTACTTCCTCTTTGTATAACTTTGTAAAGGAGAAAGTAACAAAGCAAAGCAGCTAGAAACCAACATGTCATTTACAAAAATAAATTATAAAAAAGATCATTAGAGACATTTGGTAAGAATAACTGATATAAAAAAACATTACATTAAGGAAAAAAAATATATACTAAACAGCATTTTTTTTTATTTTTTAAATAGCTTAACTGTTAAAGGCACATTTAATTATGAAAATACCCATTTACGTAATGCAACAGAAACATTCACACCATTATTCAAATATACACATTATGATATAAGAAAAAGATTTTCTTTAAATCACATAAAAGTGCTGCTATTTGGAGCCTACCAAGGCGAAGTATTCTTTAAAATGTGTTTTAAGTCTTTTCTCTCAGCATCTTCTTATTCAACTTCTGAAGACCCCCGATTTTTATCGCCAAGAAAACGCAATGTGAATTCACTTTTTACAATCTGATAGAGACCAGTAGATTTTTATCGTACCACGCACGGGCTCTAAAAACCCACGGAGGACTTTTACATTAGGCTCTCTCCATCAGGAATGCTAAAGGGGAGAACAAACCCCTCCTGAACCAAATCTTCCTCCCCTCCTCGTAAGTACGTGGCCTTTGCCCCGGCGAGATTTCGGCTGACGGTTTCCCTTTTACCGCACTCTTGTCACGCGCGACGCTCGTCAGCAAGCGACAAATTGGCTGAAGCAACTCGGGAACTGAACGCCACATTTGGCGATGAATGGCGAGACTAGAAACAATTTCGCAGCTGCCTTTTTTGTTCTCTTCACTCCGGCGATTACAGAAAATAAGAAACATTTCGTTTGCCCTTTTCCATTGTTGAATTTAAATGGCAGGAAACAAACAAAAGTGACTGCAGATTGCTCTCATTCTGCTGCAATTTTGGGCAATATGTCGTCGTTCTAAACAGGAAAGGACTTGATAATACATTAACTTGCTTATAAATTGGAAAATTTTATGAAACTTTTCTTTTTGGGGGAGGGGCAGCACATAGATTCGAAGCTATTTTATCTTCTCTTTAGCTAAAAAGGGAAGATTTGTCACTTGGAAAATGAAAACATTCTAAAGTGGAAATTTCATGCTGAGTTTTAGATTATTTCGTCTAAAAGTTTAAGATATTAGTATACTCTTTTAACCAACAGTTTAATCTATTTGGCCCTAGAGATGGGAAAAATTATATATTTTTCTTTCCTTCTGAAATTTGTCTTCATTTATTCCAGGAAATAATCAAAAGTACATAACTCTTTGGAAATGTTTATATTTCATTTTCTCACTAAGTGAAGAAAATATATGGATAAATATTTCTTTACGATATGAAATAGACATATAATAGACAATATAATGTTTGAAACTTACAAAAATAGTTACTTTAAAAAATCAAAAACTCATAAAAAATAGTATTAAAGGCAACCGATTCCATTATGATAAAAAGAAAATAAAAGATCAAAATAACTTCATGATTTAATCAGAATATCATAGCAATTAAAATTTAAATTATAAATATATGATTTAATTATTTATTTGATAGACAATATAATGGTATAGATATAAAATTTGAAACATATAGATTCTATGGATTCTGTAAATTGCATATGAAACTATCATTCTTTTTCCTTAAATGCTGTTTCGTTTTTGTTATTATCGATTTAGATGACACGTTTCGTTTCGAGAATCTATTGTTTTAAATTCAATTATGAATCCATAAAATAATTCAGATGTTTTTGGTATATGTGTGAATTCTGAAAATGAATTTTAATTTATGTATATGTTTAAGAAGCGACAATTTCATGTATGATGCAAAAACAGATTGCGATTAAGGGCCTAAAAATAAATAGAAAACTTCACTAGTAAAATGTTACTTTAGTCTAGAATACTACGTTATTTAAATTTCAGAATTATATTTCTCAGATAAAATTCTCTGTGAAATCGTATTCTTCGAAGATATCAGTTCTCAACAACTGCTTCTGAATCGCGTAGTCGTCTTGGTAATTAGATAATCCTAACTCTCTTCGAACTTTCTACATGCTTCAATGAATTCTTTGTCGTGATTTCGGAAGCCCTTTTCAGAAAATTTTCTATAACTAAATCTGTAGTCGAATATGTTTTAAAATTTAAAAACCTTTTATGGCCATTTAAATTTAATAGCAATGCAATATGCGATCAATGGTTGAATGCAATAAGGCCTCGTTCCAACCTAAACTACTGGGATATCTGAATAATTAAGTCATTACAAATATCAACATAGGTACTATGGTTAGACCTTGCTTGCTAAATAACTAATATCAGAATGCATCATGATTAATAGTAAAATAATTAAACTTAGTCCTACACCTTTTCTTCTATTGTGGCATATATATTTCTTTCTTTCATTTATTAAGTTTCAAAATGAATTCTTTCATTAGAATTTTTAAGTCTAATTTCTGAAAAGTATGATGCTTGACAACTTTCTTTTAAAAAATTAAATATCTTAAATAAATTACTTTCATGTTCAATGCAACTTGAAAGTTTATTATAACGCAAATACATTTCAATTAAAGAGTTAAGTTTTTCTTTGAACGTAATAAAATTCAAGCCTTTCTGTCAAAACTGAATCTAACATCTGGTTTCAGCTAAAAAACTTTTTTTTCACATTTTTTCCAGCTAAAAAACTTTTTTTTCACATATTTTTTATTAATATATTTTACAATATTAGATACAATATTTTTTTAATCAGCACAAAGCCATCTTCCAGAAAAATAGAACGCTATGCAACACTTTAATCTATCGTTTAAGATCATATCGTTCTGTTGCATAAAATAACAATAAACATTCAATTTCCTCTATGCTAGAATGTAACCTATGTAATTAAACTTCCCACAAAGAATGTACGACTCTTCTACGCTCAGGTATATAATTGATACTATCCGGGTTTTTTTTTTATCATAACAAAAATTACGGATAATTACAAAAAAAAAACAATGGGGTATAATAATCCTTGCTAAACCTGGCATGAAAAAAAATGAGCATCCAGGTAATATGTAATTTAGAATCTATGGAAAACTGTTTCTGTTACATTTCACATTGAAAATAGTTCTAATTAAAAAAATTCTACCTTTGTTTATATTTTTCAATTATTAGAGTTAGTTTTCAAGTAAATGATACGCTTTCTTAAGATAAGATATACAAAATTGAATATCTTCCTTCCCAGATTCTACAACATATAATAAATGAATTTTTTTTAAAGGCGTGTTACGTGCACGAAAATTACTGCTTTTATAAAGGATCAAAGAAAATGAATGCGACTTCATACCAATTATAAACATGTTCAAATTACATCAATCAGAAATATGTAATTTCATTTTTCTTTTTTTTTTAGCGTTAGGTCTTCTGCGGGAGTTTCGTTTATGTCTGTGCATTTTTTCCTTTATATTTTTTGATTTTGAAGGAAAAAAATGATATTGATTTCAAATGACCATAGTACATTTCTGTTCAATGAATGTGTATGAAGCTATTGCGCATTAAATAATAATAATAAAAAATATTCAGTATCCTCAAGTATTATATTTAAAAGAATATCATAGATTTTCCTATTTTACATGAAAAATATTAAAAATTCTAGATAGCAATAAAGAAATAAGAGAAAAAATAATTTCTCATTTTTTATTCTCGTAATAAGGGATAGAAAAAACTTTTGTTATCAATTTCCAGAATCTGAAAATAAAGAATGAAGTACTTTTAATGCCTTTTATAATGACCATAAGAAAATTTGAATTTAACCGAGTAGTTGAATTGCACGGAAGTGGAAACCAATCACCAAAAAATGATTGAAACGTTTTGAAATATTCAACGCTTTTATTATATTTTTGATTAGCAAATAAAATGATATACATTAATGATGAAAGAAAAAGAATTCCAAAAGGAAATTATACTCAATCACCTCCCATTTCTTAAATTAATTCTTCGTAGTCGGCAAGCCCAAATCCCAAAGGAATTTCATCATCATCGGATTTTAAAATACTTTTTTGAATCGGTTTTGTTTGATAGGTAAAAAAAATGCCATGTTAAAATAGCGCTTTAATATCATATTATACGAAAATCTTTTGCCAAAATTAATTTGACTCGAAATGCAGAATTTTGCTTCTAAATATTTTATTCTTAGAAGTTGCTTTTTCCTTTATCTACACTAGTGTGCAAAACTTAAGCAACAATGTAAATTTTAAGCAAGCAGCCATGAAATTGCAGAAAAGGGGTTATTGCGATCAGTACAATGAACACACAATTCAGTAGAAAGGTGATGCGTATGCAAATGTCAGGAACAAAAAAATCATAGGCGACTTGACAAAACGCATAAGTCGGGGCACGCAGCTCAAGAGTACAAGGAAAGGAAGGACGGAGGCGCAATTAAAGACATTCGCAGCGAGTGTTTTCGTGAAATATGTATGGCCTGGGAGACTTCACACGTGGAAGAATGATCGGAAAACTGGAGGAGGGGCGCATTTTGACCTCTGTAGCTGAAGAGTTCGTAATCAACAGAAGTGACGTTTCGCGCTCTCGGAAAGCCTTCCAACCACAGGTATAGTTAATAGAAAGGTTAGTGGTAGCCGCCCTAGGAAAATAACTGCAGTGGATGACCGATATATGGTCTTGCAGGCGAAAAGAGACCGATACCAGTTAGCAAGCGCTACTGCTTAGCAACTGTGTACAGCAACAGGGCGACAACTGTCGCGGTTTACTGTGGCCAGACGCCTTGACAAAGGTGGCCGATTCGCCCACCATCTTGAATGCTGCTTCTCTTTGAAAATTGGCCATCGGTGGCATCGTTTAGAATGGTGTAAGGGGCACAAAAACTGGTCATTTCATCAATGGGGTCGTGCCTTGCATTTACAACAACTGAAACAGATGCTGATTGAGGAATGAGCACTCTTACCTCAAGAACTGTTGGAGCTGAGTATAGAGAGACAGTGCGAAGCAACCATTGCAGTAAGGGGAGGGCATATTCCATACTAAGGAACATCTGCTTGTTGTTCTTCCTCTTTTGCAGACAATCATGTATAGCGGTACTACGAGCTCAATGAAGCCTCTTTTTTTTTTGTTTGATTGCATACTATACGCATTGTATTCATTTTTGCACAATTATGCTTTCGCCATCGTTTAAGTACAAAATGTTGTCTCTCATTTCTGAATTTCATGTCTCGCAGATGATTTCTCGTGGAGTTATAGTAAAAAAAAAGCACCTGTTGCTTAAGTTTTGCACACCAGAGTATTAATTGACTTCATCTCTACATGGAGATGAGAAATTCTCTGATTCAGTATGCCTGTTCATGCTTCTCTTGAGAATTCAGCAATAATGGTGAAACCCTCGACAATGGCGACGCCCTCCTTAAGCAGGGGTCTGTGCAGGGATCAGTCATATCTCTTTTGTAATTTTTTTGTAGTAATTGAGTTATTCGAGTTCACAGAATGTATTAAACTAGATCGGGGTCATTCTTTTTATGTGTAACCTGTCGCTCGAATAGGCAAAACATCCTGATCTTAATACTTTTTGAAGTTTTTCCAAGAGAAAAAGTATAAATATTTATTAATTTCATACAAATATTATTTGACGATAGTAAATAACAATCAAATTACTTTCAATATCAAATAAGGGATAGAGGTCTCTCCTTTACTTTCTCGTATTCCCTAATAAAATTATTAGGGAATAGGACACTCCGTAATAAAATTATTATCCTCCATCCCCCGACATAAAGCTGTAGAACTTGTGAAAGGCCATGAAAGCCACGAATGCTCAGATTTTGATATTCAGAGTTCCTCTTCTGAAAGCTATATACATCATAATATAGTGGTGTGTGTATTAACCGCATACTATTGCCGAAAAATAGTTACGAAAGAACCTTAAGTAGAGTACCATTTATACCAACTTATTTTGGCAATGAATCACAGGGGTTCGATTAATACATAAGTGCTAGAAAACAAAATATATATTTTTGGGTACCATTTTTACTGACCTATTAAAACCAAAAATTAAATACATAAGATCGCCTACCAAATTTCATTTATTTAAGTCTTTGTATTTTGAATTATCGCATTTACATGCATGAGAAAGTATAGACAAACACTGCTTTTTCTTAACAACTTTAGTTCCAAATTTAATCCAGATGTACATTTTAGATTCTAAACCTATGTTCGAAATTTTATTTATCTTCTTTTTTTTTTCGTTTTGTAGTTATTGATTTAATTTGTACGCTGACAGCTGGAAGAACAGATTTCCTCTAAATGTATTTTGTTCAAAATTTCATAAAAATCTAAATCTAATATATAAAGATCTCATGTCACGGTGTTTGTGTTCGTACTCCCCCGAAACGGCTCGACCGACTTTTATGAAATTTTTTATGTATATTTGGTAGGTATGAGAATAGATCGTAAAGTATATTTCATAAAGCTATAGGTAATTAGGGTGTTAATATCCAGAAATGTTTTTCTATTTTTTCAAAAAAAATTTATTTTTTTTTATTTGGCATCAAAAAATACCTATAACCTCAAATTTTGCCCCCGGTGCCTATAACACTCAGTGTTGACTACATGTTTCCCGGAACGTGCAGATACGTTATAGGATAAGCACAAAGATTCAATGACTGGCGAATATTGCATCGAATTCGTACACGGTGCAACGATCTAGTGATTTCAGTGATTGCTATCTAGGATCTTTGCGTTGTCATTGCCAATTTACCACTTAGTCATTTCAGTATGAGTTCGCCAAATCTAAGTGCACCTGATTTAATGGACACCGAAATGAATCGTGAACTGCAGTACGATACTGTAGAAATGAAAGCGATTGTTATTCGCAATGTCTCACTACTGACGAATGAACAAATCATTTACGACCGCATTGTGCTGGCAGTTTCAACGGGACAAAGAGGATTTTTTTTGGATGTACCATGTGGAACCGGCAAAACATTTCTCATTTCGTTAATTCTCGCCGAAATACGATCTAATAATGGCATCGCATCGGCCGTTGCATCATCTGGCATGCAGCAACTTTATTGAATGGAAGCAGAACATCTCATTCAGCATTTAAGCTGCCACTCAATATTCAAAATAACCCAGACGCAGTGTGCAACATAAAAAAAAATCGTCCATGGCCACGGTACTGAAAAAAAGCAAAATTATCATCTGGGATGAATGCACTACGACACACAAACATTCTCTTGAGAACGTTGAACAGAACACTCAAAGATATAAAAAAAACATCAAACTATTCGGCGGATAAACAAGGAAAATTATTCGGATCTGTTATTCCTTTCAGGTGATTTCAGACAAACACTCCCCGTCATTCCGAGTTCAACGTACTCTGATGGGATCAACACCTGCTTGAAATCATCGCCACTGTGGCGTAATGTTGAAAAAGTCCAGCTAAAAATAAACATGCGCGCCCAAATGCTACAAGATACATCTGCTGACACATTCACGAACCAACTCTTAGATATAGGCGATGGAAAAGTTGCTGTCTATGAAATACTGAATGCATAAAATTGCCCACTAATTTCTGGACTATCGTTGATTCGCAAAATGCTCTCATTGACCGCATATTTCCCAATGTACGCACACAATACATAAATCATGCGTGGCTGGCAGAAAGAGCCATTTTGGCTGCAAAGAATGTGGACGTCGGCAATTTAAACTTCAAGATACAGCAGTCGTTGCCAGGCGATTTGGTATCATACAAATCGATCGATACAGTTTGCGATGCCAAAGAAGCTGTAAATTATCCAACAGAGATTTTGAACTCACTAGATTTGAAAGGCATATTACCACACCTTCTACGACTGAAAGTTGGATTTCCTGTTATTTTACTTCGGAATTTGAACCCACCACGGCTGTGCATTGGCACGCTATTGGTCATTAAAAAATTGATGAAAACGTTATCAAAGCCACCATTTTGAATGGCAAATTCCGAGTCGAAAATGTTTTGCTGCTACGAATTCCAATGATTCTCTCAGACGTGCCAACTGAATTCAAACGCGTTTAATTTCCAATTAGATTGGCATTGGCAATGACAAATAAGTCGCAATGGCCAAACGATGTCTGTTTGCGGCTTCGATTTGGGCACAGCATGTTTTTCACATTGACAATTTATACGTGGCATGTTCTCACGTGGGCAAATCATCGAGCTTATTTGTGTTAGCTAAAGACAGACTGACAAAAAATATCGTACACTCAATTGCTCTTCGAAATGAATATTTATTTTCTTTATTTCATTATTATACTTTAGGATAAGAAATATATTACTTTTTTTCACTTTAACTTTTAAGAGATCAAGCAATGTATTTGTTCGTTACGGTAATGAAATACATCGTATTAAGAAAATGGCTGGGTGATGTTTTTCCGTTTTTATCGGCGATCATCGTCTAGAGCGCTCCATTCTATTTCTGTCATAGATCCCATTCCCACACACTTACAACCAAACATTTACATTTTACATCCTTACCCACACACTTACATTTTTTAATTAATCAAAATATTCACTAGAAATAATTTATATGGCAGAACAACGTTTCCGGGTCAGCTAGTACTTCCATAAAAATCTAAATATATAAAATTTCATCCGCCCACCTCGAAGCGTTTTTGAGTCATCCGCAAACAGGCATAATGCAAGAGTTTCGAAACATGGAGATTCGCCTAAAACTTACTTTCAATTAAACCCTCAGGCCTGGAGAAGCGAGTCATTTTGAATTTTGCCACTGACTCTTCATCTGTTCAAAAAGCTAGTAAACAATTTTATGGTAGAACGGTCTAAATTTTGTCATATCTTGTACAAAAAGTTGAAGTAGTATCACAACCAGCGATACACACATTGTTCATGTTCTTGCAAATCGATCAAAATTACCGTCTTTTAGACAGCCTAATTTAAATTTGTGATAGGATTGTCATATAAACTTTAAGTTGGGCCTTTTCATTGTCCACTACTGTAAAAGGAGACTAACGACGACTTGCTTCATCGTTTTCTAAAACAAAGAGTTTCTGACAGGACCTGTCTTACTTTAATCAGCTTTGTTAGAGAATCAGCGAGATAATGTTCATACATAATTAGATAAAATTACATATACATATATTCGTTTCACGAATTGGACCAATGGTTCATCAATTTGAATGACAGTTTTCTTTAAGCAAAGTGCTTAAAAAATGGTTTATCAAGTCCTTGAAGGAAACGGTAATCCTTTGTGTCATTAAAATCCAATTATATAAAGCAAAAGTACTTTTAGATTTTCAAAATCATACCAACACTCAATGCAACCAAATTAGGCGTGTTTTTTTTCTTTTGTGTGTGTGTGTGTGTGTGTGTGTGTGTGTGTGTGTGTGTGTGTTTTATTACTTAGTTTCCCTTTGTCTTTCATTTTGAACAGACTTTAAATTTTTAAAATGTTTTTTTTTCATTTTTATTTCGTTTTGTTTGGGCTTGTTATATTTCCTATTTATGGATATTATTACTGAATATAATTGCTTTTGGAAATATTATTCTAATTCACGATAATCCAGTGGATTTAAACGATCTATTTTGGCATCTATTTTTACTATTTTACTATTACTACTATACTATTTTTTACGCAATTTTTATAAAATTATTATAGTACGTTTAAATTCTCGTTGTGGTTATAATAACTTCTTTTGCTTTTTAAAACAAAATAAAGATAATTAGTCTTGTTAAATAATTAATTAATGATATCAATAGGAAATATCGAACTCTATATAGTTGCAGTTTAAATTGCCTATTTTATGTCACAAATATATAATGTGACGTCAGTCCAATCTTAACGATGATTGAAATTCGACAACTTTTTCCTATATGTAAATTATACAATAGCTACCTACTACTTAATATAATTTGAAAAGATGAATCAATAACGGCATTCCGTAAAATCAACTATATTTTTTCACATCAAGAGAAAAGAATAAACAAGATTTACCTCAGTGCTTTTTATAATTTATTTTATAAATAAAATTAAAAAGAATCTTTAGCTGTTGCTCGTCGATAGCCATTTCCTTAACAATTCTCTTATGTATCATTCGCACTTCTACTGCTTTTTAAAATTTGTTGAACAATACTACAGGCCAAAGCTCAAATTATCATCAAGAGCTCATTTCGGCGTTCGCTGGAAAACAGTTCCTTCTTCAGCGCCTTAATACCCCTCAAAATTATGAGAATTTGATGCTTGGTCCTACTCACAAAACTGACGGTTTTTCATAATTTTGCGAAGAAGAGTCTGTGAAACTTTCAACTTCGCCGCAAAGTTGTGTTGACTCCTTTCTATTAAGAACTTCAATTTTGCCTATAGCATTCAAATTACTTTTTTTTATTCACTTTCCTTTAGTAATTCAGTCGTACACCGGGGTAATTGTATCATTTGTTTTATTTGGACGCAATCTAGGGTAACAGGGCAAGCTGAACTCTATATAGTGCCAGCCTCTAATTGCAATGACAGGGTCTTATAGAGCTATATCAACCCAAGCACTTCAAGTCATAGCTAGAATCCTACCCATGGATCTTCAGACCCTGAAAATGTACATTAGTTTCAATTGAAAATCGAAAAAGAAAATAAAACAATTGGTGATAAAATATTTGATAAGGAAGAATATGAGAAGAAACACGACAATCTTGAAATTCATCCATCGAATTGGCTGACCTTCAGTTTTCAAACAAAATGACCAAGAATAGATAGCATTGAAATATTCACCGATGGATCCAAAGATGATAAAAAAAGTGAGGTGCGGCAATGGTAGTATATTTTCACGGTATGGAATAGATAAAAGAAATACAGGTTCCCATTTCTAATCATGCTACAAATTATCAAGCCGAAATCTTAGCAATAAAAATGGCAGTTGGTTATTGTGAGGAGCTAGAGGACTGGCATAGATGATCTATGTTCTTAAACTCTATGTCAGTCCTTCAGGAATCCAATCCACGAAAACCAAAAGTAAAAAAATCTGGCAAATTACAGAAAACTTGAGAAAAACTAAAGAGACCAAATGGATTAGATTATAATGGATTGAGACTCACATCGGAATATGCGGAAACAAGAAAGCAGATGAATATGTAAAAAAGGCTGCACAGAAAGACCAAATAGATATTGTAGTCACAAATTCATTCCAAATATTAAAGACGGAAATTAGAAGAGAGATGACTATGCAGTGGCAGGAGAGATGGATAATGTCATGCAGAGGAGTTATAACATATGAATTTATACCGGAAACAAAAATTATAAAAAGAATATTTCACCCGATACTAGTGCAAATTAAATCAGGGCATGGAAGATTTCCTGAAAACTTCTACAGATGCGGAAAGATGCAAGACAACGCATGTATTTGTGGGGAAATAGGCTAACACTAAATAAAACACTAAATAAAAAAATATATGAAATTAGAGGAAGATTCATTATGGATAGTGATAATTTTAAACAAAATATTCCAATACGCTGAAAATTTCAAAGCATTAAAAAAACTGAAGGAAAAGATTTCTAGCTTTTTGCCAACAGTTTGAAGATTCTTTGAACTTTTGTTGTTGAACCGTTGTCCTTTTCTATAAAAGTTTTATAGTTAGTGAGCATAACAGTTAGTCACAATAATTCCTGTTTATAAGGTATTAAGGTTTCTATGGTGACTGAATGATTGGCTGTAATTAAGAAATAAAAACAATTGCAGGCAATAATGGTTTACGGGTGTTCAGATTTTAACTCATAATTTTAAACCAAATCAGACTATCTTAGCCCATATAAAAGAATTAAAAAACCCAACATTTGGAGAAAAAAAATATTCCTATATGTCTCTTTACGAGGTCAACGAGGAATCTCACAAATATCAACCGCTAACGTTGGCTGAAAACGAAAGATCAATAAATTCACTTCTTCAAAATTAATAATTTTAAACAATAGAATAATCACACTAAACGAATATTTTTCGTACATTTTAATACGTCTGTTTAGGCCCAGAAGATTTTTATAATATAAAGCGACTCAAACACGCACAGTTTTTAAACTTCAAGCATTTCCAATTTACTATAAATTACTGGATCTGTATATGACGTCAGGCAGGTTATGTCATCTACATGCTTCATTCGAAGGTCAATATTAAGGACCTTTTTTAATTAAATTAATTTTAAAAAACAAATACTAAAAACCAACAAAATCATACTCAAATTGCTTTTGCTGAATTTGAATAAGTACTCGTTAATAGATTTAAGTTCGAATTTCTAAACGTTATCATTAAGGCAAGAAAGCAAATCAAAAGTGTGGTGTCAACATGTACTGTAGAAGAAAATACGAGTTAGAAGTTTTTGCACCAAAAATTTTTGATTCCTAATTTATTTCTTGAGAGCAATATTTCAGAGCAACTTATGGTTAATACCATGAAGCATATTCTAACATGATTCGTACTACCGAAAACATTTTTATTTGATAAGATTGATCGATTGATTTTTTTAAAGTTATATATTAAAGTCCCGTATTTAAAGCAACACTAAGGCTAGTTTGGGACGGACCTCGTCATTTTGAACCATGGTCAGATGACGAGAATGACACCTGGACTGACATCCCTTTCCAAACTCCCACACCACACCAATGAGAGGACGTTTGGCCCTGACGAATTTAAGGTGCCCCAGACCTGCTTACACGACGGTTCTTCGGTGGAATAGAGTCTCGAACCTGAAATACTTCGGTTCCAACGCCGAAATCTTACCCGCAGGCCATCATGGTCCTATCGGTTGGTCGAAATGATTTTAAATGGGAAAAAAAACTTTGAATGTATCGCGAAATACGAAAGAGAAAAACCATTAAATAATTAAGATAATAATATGCAATTGTTTTGAAGATTTTGAACTGATTTTAATAATGCTTCAATAGTCGACAATAATAAATTTTAAACAGCGTTTGTAATTTATGCAAAATTTCATAAGTAATTACTGTTATAATAACATTTATCTACCTCCATGTCAACAACTCATTAATTTTCTATATTGATTTTGAGTGGAATTTCATTCTCATTCTGAAAAGGGGGGGGGGGGGGGGGGAGCCTTAAAAGAATTTTAAAGGGTCATTTCAAAGTGCTTCATCACCATTTATTATTCTAAATAACGCAATTTTTAACTAACAGTGGAAAACATAAAACAAGCAGGAACGCTTGAATAAGCAAAAACCGTTTAAAATTCATTCATAAATAACCGCTAAAAAGCCATTTCAATATCGCTGTGGGGGACCCTCATTCCAAATCAGCTGGATCTAAATGCAAGTCCACCTGACCAGGCAAGGTCATCAGGTACCAGATTGAAGTTTAATAACTCTTGATGAGAGAGCACTTATTAGAGACTACATGCTGAAGTCGTGCTCACTATTTGTTAGAGACCTACGTCATTCATGCACGGCGATTACGAACATGACTGACAAATCGCCCGGCCGTTTATTTCTGCTTGTAATATCGTATTTTCAATGGCCTTCAGTTCTCACAAATATTGTCTGAAAAATAAATGAATTTCTTGCAAATTGAAGGATGAAACTAGTGTTTAGCAGGCAGCCTGTCAGTTAAATTAATTATCCATCAGCATAAATGGTACTTTTTAAAAAAAATCAATCATTTTTTTTTCTAAATGATAATCGTTTCATTCAAAGTGTAATATAATCTAGAACAATAATAACACACAGATATATGCATATACACGTAAGAAAAAAAGCATATGTTCATTGTCTAAAAGATTCAAATGACTACACTTCCGAGATTCATCTTTTTATTTTATATACGTAAAGACAAGTTAATTTCACATTTTATTTTCAGATTGTTGTTTTCCATTCTATATAAGGTTCTATAATTTGAATGCCAATAGAATGCCCCAAATTGAATGGAACAACCCAATTTTGCTCTATTTGTTCTACAAGGCCAGGTTTAGAAGCTTGGACTCAACTGGAAATAATTCGAAATATTATTTCCATTTGAGTTCCCGACTGAATATGTTCACTCGCGCTTTAGTGTGTACAAGCCTGAAAATACAAAATGACTACAATATAGGCATTATCTCTAGGCGGAATGGAGAAACAACAACAAAAAATGCGCTTAAAACAAGTAAATGGAGCAATAATTACAGCCTACCAGTAATAAATAAAACTTAAGCATTTTTTTTCACCTTAAATCGACGGAATTGTGTTTCGTAAAAATCGTAACAATATGATCCTGTTTCCTGGGCAGAATTGCAGAAATGGTGGCAGTTCGTGCTAAAATAATTACGTGCTATATTTAAAAAAAAATTCATC
The DNA here is from genome assembly GCA_026543865.1 of Argiope aurantia. NCBI lineage: Eukaryota > Metazoa > Arthropoda > Arachnida > Araneae > Araneidae > Argiope > Argiope aurantia. The sequence goes on from JAPMOR010051454.1 coordinate 69,687, forward strand.
CCTTCTGATTTTTTTCCTTCCTCCCATATTATCTTCTTGGAATTTTTTCTCACATAAATTTAGCACATTTTATAACTTTGTGTAAGTGAATTTTGTAAAAGTGAAAAAGTAATATTTTAATGAACTATACTGATCAAATATGCCGCACACTTCAAATAAAATATATCCCCTTAATAAAGAAATATTAAATTGCATATCTTTTCTACATTCGTATTTTTTAGTCTGCAGCAGAGGGCTTAATCTCGAATTTTTTTTATTTTATTTGCACAACAAAGTGCACTAATCTATTTCTCAAACGCATTCAATGGTCATTTTTGAGATACCAGTTCAGTTCCATCATCTTTTTCGGATTGCCATGTGTTTCAACGCCATAATAGCTTCCGTTAATTTTTTTCTTTTATGGAAGTTTATCTCAACAAATTCCCAAAACCGGGCCGTGAAAGATACAGCATTTATGAAATTTATCCACAAATTGTTCGAACCATTGGTTTTAGTTTTTAGGAAACTTAGATCCTGAAAGTGAAAAAAAAAAAAAAAAACGTAGCTTTTCTAAAGTTTTAATTTCAGTTTTGCACCATAGGTGCGTGCCCAGTGTGCCGTACTCTTATAACATCACAGAACTGAGCAAAGATTGGATTGAATTCTGCTGTAAGGTTTTTTATATGCGAGGTCGGATTGGGAGCAATTGTTTCAACCGCCTAAAGGCTGCTCTAATTGTTTGGATTAAGCCTTGCTCTTATACTATCCTATTATTTAGATAATCTCGAGTTGAATTTCAGAAAGTTTAGATGCTTTTAATATTCAATCTAGTCGTATTTAAAAGAATTTATTTTGTATTTTGTATAATATTTATTTTTGTAATTTAAATCACTTCATCACTAGATTATCAATCACACTCTGCTAATCAAGTCATTGAAACACTTATTTTTTTAAATTTATTTTCAGAAATCTACTTTAAAACATATCAGTTTTTTTTTTTTTTTTTAGTTTGGTTTGGTTATATTAACGTTCCGTTTAAAGCAACGCTAGGGCTATTTTGGGGCGGACCTCGTCATTTTGAACCGCGGTCAGATGACGAGGACGACACCTGAGCTGGCAACCCCCTCTCCACGCCACACCACACCACACCAGCGGGAGGACGTTTGGCATGACGGATTTAACGTGCAACAGACCCCCTTTCACGACGGTTCTTCGGCGGAATCGGGTCTCGAACCTGAAACCCTACGGCTCACAAGCCGACACCTTACCACCAGGCCACCGCGGCCCTTAAAACATATCAGATTCATTTTATGGAAAAGTAGACAGACATTCAGATTCAAATATCAGTTTAAACCAAAAAGATGTAGATTAAACTTGAAAGAAACAGCTCAAAAATGTTTTCATATGGTTAGTAGACCGAAAAGAATTTTGAGTTTAGTTTAGCTATTTCAAGGACCCATTTTGAAGCATAGCGATGGTTATTTGGATACGGACACATTCGCTTTTATTATTAATAAATAGAGATTTGGTTCATCTATTGAAGGCACAAATCTGTAGCAACATGTAAAAATTCGGAAAAATACATTAGTTACATTTTTTTCATAGTAACCTTACATCTTTTTAACAGTTAAAGTTTGAAAATCAACAATCGGTCAAAACATTATCACATAAAGAAATAAAACAAGAGCTGGCGCTTATGTTGCAAGCCTTCCAGTTCAGCAGTATGTTTAAAATCACTTAATCCTAAAGACATCGGAGCATTTGATCCACAAAGGAATTCAAGTGTATTTAAAAAACTTTCATAAGAAAAAAAGCAGCAAATAAAATGAATCTAACATGGAGGTTTTTGATGCGAGTTGTTTATTTAAATTCATTATAATTAACCAATAGTTAAATAAAAGTCCACCAAATGTTTTAAATATGACGTTGTCCATTTACAATAAAGAACTGGTTCTGAATGATTTCAAAATATATTTAATGAAGGACTGTAATAAAAATTTTTTTTGTTTGGGCAAATTAAATGGATGGGACAGGATGCAAGTAAATGTTTGATTTTAACAAATTGAACAATGGTTTAAAAGCTTTAGTCTACGTCTTTCGAATATCATTGATAAAACTTTCATGGATTTTTTTTTATATCCAGACTAGAAATATTATCTAGATATTTATTTGTCTAATAAAAGCAAAACATTAAGTTACATTTTTCAATCTCTTAAAAATTTAAATAATTTGTAACAGTTGACATGAATATAGTCTAGAGTTCAAATGCAGCATCTAAACATCTAAAAACTTCCCATTCAATAACGCAATTCAAAATACTTCAAATTCCCCATATTTAATGAGTAAATTACAGTATTTCGAAGCCCAATAAATTGCCTCTAAATGGTTTAAAGATCATCGAGAAATAATTTATTTGGTTTTAGATAGATTGATATCTCTTTTGAAGCTAACCGAAAGCTATTATGGGATGAATTTCATTATTTTGAACCATAGCCAGATGACGAAGATAACACCTGAGCTGGCACTCCCATTTCTAACTATGGTATCGCATTAATTTTCTTTTCGACAGATACAGCGCCTATCAGATCCGTGGAATTCGCTACTCTTGAAATTTGAAACCGAGATTGGCGAGTTCTTAAATCTCAAATCGGATCTCAAAGCACAAAACAAATATGATCTTATTCTGTGGCTTAAAAGAAAAACTAGTTCATTAAATCATCTCGAAAAATCATAACTCTCAAAACCTTAATTTAAATACTACAATTAATTATTTAACTCTGGAAAAATAATGCTTCACACACAATCAAAGTAACCTTTCTCATAATTATATTTATACTTGGACAGCAAAAACCACGCTAAACCATACATCGTTAATCAGCATGGTGAACTCCGTTAGCCAGTAATGTGAAACGCCCAAAAGGTCTCATTCTTCTCATCAGGATCCACCCATTTATTCTTCATAACTCATTTCGAGCATATTATAAATAACATTAATCGAATCTCTCCTTCCGTCAAAATTAACTTGTACTCGCAGGGAATCTCTTGCATATATTTCTTCGTCCGTTTATCTCTTGACTATCTCATTTTCTAATAAAGCTGGCGATTCTAAGCAAGGGAATCTTCCGTCGACTTAGTAAAGCCAGCAACCGCCTTATCTTCGCCATCAGAAAGCAAGGAGCGGCGCAAAGCAAGTCAGCCACGCGAGAGGTTGGCTGAAGAAAAAGAAATTCAGAAGAGTGAATATTTGACTGAAAATTAGATAAATGTAGCGGGGACCCTTCAAGGGGCATTGATAAGTAGGGCCAATTTTCACGGGATCAAGGGCTTAGCTGGGAGAGGGCTTGCAACTGTCAGCCTGATGAATGGGGAATGGAATTTAGGGCTGCCGTAACTTTTAAAATGCTTTGATACACTTCGCTTGAATTAGTTTTTCAAAGATTTCGCCAAATTTCTGTTCATGTCAATGCTCCAGTTGAAGAATGGTGCGAGCAGTTGTTCTGTTTGACCTCCCGAATGTCAGAGGTTAAAAATTTAATCAATTTCACTTGACAACCTGAGCTCTGTCGGGGGCAGTTTTTTTCCTGTATGTTGTAGGATTAAGCACTAATTTTAAGATATTTTCTTCTGAAAGCAGGTTCAATCGCTCAAGATGAAGATGGATTATCTTCCAGCGATGTTTATATAAAATTTCATTATGAAGTTCTTGAAAAAGCTGAATGTTCAGGATGCAGTGGATTTCACCTATCAGCGCAAGTTTAATTCAATGTCAAGTTAAAAATTGTTAAAAAAAAAGATCTTGTATGTAGAAAATGAAATTGCAGTACATGTATACAATCTATCAGAAACGGCATCCAGAGAGAAATATTCAGAATGTAGACGAATTCAGCCAGCTAATGCAATGTGTAATCCAGTGTCAAGTTAAATATTATTGCAAGATTTTGTATGTAGGAAATAAAAGCAATTGCAATTTGCAAACACAGTTATTTTATTAACTTCTGAATCATGATTTATAGTGACAATTAAAAAAAATGTAAACTTAAATAATATTTTTGAAGGTATTCTCGGTTATGGTTAACAACTTTCCTCATTTTTACTTGCATTGTAATTTAATTTTAAATTAAATTAGTTTTGATCGTTCTAACTTTGAGCACTGAGGAGTAATGATTAGGCTAGACACCAACATATTTAAAATTTAATTTCTCCAATATCAAAAAGAAAGATAAGTCTTGGAATTATGACACATTTCTTCAAAACATTTAAACAGAGATCTAAGGTACTAAAATAAAAATGTAAAGTTGTTTTTGATAGTATATTCTAAATATTATCTCTAAAACGCATATTACAAATATTTCGATCAAAGGGAAATAATCCTTTTCATAAATAATTGCAATTTCTTCTTCCTCCGAGCTCGTTTCTTCCTTCACTTACGACGATATGAATTGGAGTCTCAAGTGCAAAGCCTGAAGATAAAGTTAAACCTTTCAATCAGAGATATTGTGTTGAAGAGCACAGATTCAATGCAGATAATAATCCTTATAAGAGAGATGGCAGTGAGCGTTGGTCCCTGTACACTAAAAAATATTCTGTCTTTAATACGAAGCATCGGCAATTTGTTCATTTAGTAAAAGTGCAAGAACCTTTGCATTTATTTCAGATTTTTATACGTTTTTTCATAATATTTACTTACTTTTATTTAATGATAGCTTATGATCTTACTAGAATATATATTTAATAATTCAATACTCAGAACAGTACTTATCTAAAAACATTATTCCGCAGAATAATTATGATTAGAACCATACAAAATAATATATCTTCAGTAGTCTTAAGATATCACCTGAAGGTTTAATTGTAATGATATCGACCTCATTTACAAATGCGACGTCACCTTGTAATTACCAATACATTAATTTGGAAAAATGAAAGGGGGTTAAGCAGATTTGGCTTGATGTCACAAAAGAGAAAAGAACTGGTAAGGTTTATAAAGACGAACACCTCCTAGATACTTTTGAAAGAAACTGACCCACATTTCTGCATCATGAGAAAAAATTTCTTAATCAGTTTTACAAATTTGTCGATACACTCACTATCAATATCCTTAATGATGTAAGTGACAAAAGTGCAAGAGTTTAATTTCACTTCCGCATCATCTAGTCTTATTAGTTCCTGAAAAAATTCTGCATGATCACAGAATTAGTTTGGATTCATTCTGACTGATTTTGGCTGATTCCACTGAGCTCTCTAAATAGTCTTAAGTAAAAATAGTGGGTTAATAACTCTGATTGGTCCAAAAATGAAACAAAATTATCAAATCAAAATGATGAGCTTCTAATTATTTAGGAAGCAATTAAATCCGTTAAATTATGAATTTATCTTGGTCATCTTTAAAGAGAATAAGAGAATAATTTGTTTAAAGAATGAAAGAATAATTTTTTTCTTTATATAAGTAAATAAATCTAAATATGCTTAAAGTTCTTTTCAGTATGCTGCATGCTGAATTCATGCATGATCATTAGCTCAAAGAAAAACAAACTTAAAAATTCACGAAATATTGGGCTATCTAGCCAAAACTGGCAGCCCTGCCAGAAGGAAATAAGCTGCCATATTCAGTAAACAATATTAAAACTGAAAAATCTAATCGCAAAGTCTTAAGCATTGCGGCACGTGGACCGAGTTAATTGACATTGAATGAAATGGTGGATTAGCGGGGTATTGAAATGCATGCAAATTGCTTTTGGAAAGGGTCGGCCCGATGCGACGTACTTTCCATAAAATGTTGATCAATTCCGCGACATATCCCACAGCAGAAAAAAAAGTGAGTATATGTGTTGTCTGTTTTTTTTCCTTTGATTTTTTGTTCCTACTCTAAAAAATAGCAATCGCACAACTAATTTGTCTAGTCTCCTGTTGTCATTTCTAGACACTGAACAGAAGAAATTGGCTGAATTAATTTAAATGATGAAAGAATGCACTTGAAGTATTTTTTTTATTCTGAAAAGAAGACAAGAAGTTGGCGATATGAAACAATTTGCTTTTTAATTTTAGCTAAAAATTTCAGACTGATATCTCTGATAAGATTTAATTTTCCCCTAAACATTATTTTTAAAAATGAATGTTATTAATATGAAACAGCACATTAGAAATTTCGATTATGCTTTATAGTTAGAGGTAACATACATAAATCATGTTTTTCTTTCTTCATCTTGTTGACAGCTTTTTGTTTTGAATGATTAGAAATTTTCTTAACGTAAGTAAGTGTAAAAATTATTCTACTTCACTTTCATTTTACAAAAATAGATATAATCTAAAAGTAATTTGGCTTTTCCATTAGCTACAGGTCATCATTTTGATTATTAACATCGTAACATAAATTAATTCGTTTTTAATCACTTAAATTCAAGACTAAAAGAGAAACACTAACTTTTGAATCGCAGGTTTCCCACACCTAATATCTATAACTTAAAGCTATCTTAAACTCCTGTGCAAACAATTCTTTAATTTTTAGTTCCAATATGACTTCGGAGCAAGAATTTTCCCTATCGAGCTGTTTAAAATGCTTGATATTCTTTCGTTTTTATTTTATTTTATTTTTTTACTCTCAATCTCTAACCAGTGAAGCTCTACCACATTTCGCTTCATGATTTGGATTAATTAAAAATAATGTCTAAAGAATAAATTAAAATTCATCTTAAATTTTATTAGTTTCAAAAATGCGATTTATGTATTTTCATAACGACTACAATTTATTACGAATGTGCACTTTAACACCGTTTATCTTTTATTATATAACCATATAGATACCCATTTAAATCCCTTAGAATTCCCGATTAAATTTTGAACAATAGACATGAAAATTGTGCATGACAGAACGGCTTGCAGTAAATAAAGAATCTTCTTACAACGCCGCCTGGCGGAAAAATTTGGAATTCGTGCTTCCATTTCGAAAACGATGGATAAAAGGGAGGGGGATATCAATTACAAGATCACAGAGGGGTTTCGATTTATTGCAAAAAGGCATATGGTGCACATTAATACTAAAGAAAAACATTCACACTGATTTATTCGCGAATTTCGAAACTAACGACTTAAGACATGAACAAAAAGAAATATATATATATATATATTGGATTAAAAAAAATGACACCTATTGCTTTCTCCAATGGGAATAACTCAAACACCAAGAATATGAGATTTTTTGCCCACTATTTCACGATTTTTGAAGACCTTTTACTCTTACTTGTGCAAGTGCACAAAAGGGGTGCTTTCAAACGATAGATCCAAATCTGTCTAGTTGATGCAGGAGAGAAATACAATTCAAGAGAATAAATGTCTATAATGTTTTGAATTAATTTATAACTTTTTGCAGTTTAATTTTTAAATATCAAAAGTATTTTAAATTAAATAGATTATTAGTAATAAAAAGGAAAAAAATGTAGGATGGCGAAATAACCTATTCGTCGGTTCGTGCAACATAAATAATCTTTGTATTTTTATGTCTGCCCATTTCTTAAAAAAAAAACTCTTTTTAAAACAAATTATTGAGAAAAAAAATCTTATTAGCTGTATTCTCTTCAGGCCACAGGTTATATTTTAATTCTGCTTTAAATGTGCTAAAAACTGTCGAACGTAGTGCGAGTCTTAAGAAAATAACCCTAAGAGTCATTTCAAAATCATATTAATCATTTTATATTGCCTAAAAAATCAATTTTTCTTAGTACTTGCTATCAACTTATGTATTGGCCTTTCAACGACAAAGAACATGTATGCAAAAGAGGAAATAAAAAGAATTTAAAGAAAGTTGAGGCAAGTTTTTCTTTTATCGTCATATATGAAATGATGATTGATTATTAATTCAATTTTGCATGAATGTTAATTGCTTTGGTGGAGCGAATCGTGACTACTTTTAGCTTTAGTCGCATAGCACGAAGATAAAAATTAATATAATTAGCATAATTATGGACTATGTTCTAAAGGGCCACGTCATTTAGCCTATTAACCCTTATAAAGGTCCTCTCAGAGTCTTGAAAGATAAAATACATTAACAAAAACAGCAAAGAATCAGATTTTGCTTTCTTCTTGTAATTTATTTAATAACGAATACTCTTATTATTCCCTTAATTTTTTTTTCTTTCGATGTGTAAGGAAGAAATAGGAGGAGTATAAAGCAAAAAGTTTAGACAAGTTCATCGGAAATCCCCTCCCCTGCTAGTTTACATCCATCGTTGTAATAATTAACTACTGAAATCGTTTATTAAAGAACATTTTTTTTTTCTTTGCCAAGGATATTGTCTTTTTTTCAATGTTCATTATCTGCTAATTGTGTTAATGACAAACTGATTTATCTAAAAATTAATTTATCTAAATTTCAATAGTATGTAAATCATGCTCGCAAAAATTTTTGATAAATGAATAAAAAAAAATCTCGAGCGCTTAATAGCCCAAGAGTATTTTTATCGTCTAATAACAGCAAAGCAAAATAACATTTTCAGCACTTATGGGCATGAAAAAGAAGACAATGAGTTAAAAAAAATTAGTCTAGAAAAGAATTTTTAAATTTCCATGAAGGAAAAAAAAAAACTAAATTTATCTGTAACTATGCTAGTCTTAGGTATTGAAATCGAAGTTAATTTAAAAAAAGATAATATTTTAAGATTCCCATATCTATTTGAGCCGGGGGGGGGTGCATATTTTTTCGCAGAGGAGTATTGTGCAGTAGTTTAATTTTTTTGTTCGATGCATTTTTTTTTAACTATTCTACGCCGATAATGATTTTCATTTTGTTTTTTAAATGTACTGTTTTAACCCTTTGCACTCGAGAGGTGACTCATGACCACCTATTAAAACTTGACCGTAAAAGTTTCTAGAACTAATTATATATATATATATATATATATATATATATAGCACATAATTTTTGAAGTAGAGTCATGGCCGCAGACAGAAAAGGCACTTTGAATTTTTAATTTTGTTTTATTTCCATCCCGGGAAGCATGATTTTTTGTACAAGCAGAAGCGACGAGCAGAGCACGAAATGAGGAAAAGCTGATGAAAATCTTATCCCTGTGAATATATAGTGTGAGATTTTAATAAGGATTTCCTACACGTGTCGATCACTAGCAAGGGAATCATAAGGATCTTTCAAAAGAATGTGCTAGGCTTGCCATTTTTTATCCCTTCACTCGGAGTATGCGAAAGTGCAACTTTAAGCATTTTTAGGGCGCTTCTGTTGAATTAATTAAGTAGAAAAAGTGGAATAATATAAGGAAATAAGAGAATATTTTAGAATGAAGTTTATGTGCTGAATTGAGCGAAAAATAAGGAAATTAATTAAGTTTAAATCAGATTTTAAAATAATATATATAGAGTATTGAAAAGAAAAAAGCAGGGTAAAGTTTAAAAAAATTCAATTATTGTATTTTATACCTCTTAACAATGAAATGAGCTTTTATATTCTGTTAATAATCATGCATCTAATTACTTTTCCGAGTACGAAAGGTCAATTTAATTTGAATCTGTACAATATGAAATAAGAAATAAACGCATAGTCCTCCATTTCTCGTTATTCCCTTCATTAGCGAAATCAAATCCGATTATAACATGCACAAAAGCATGAAGGATTTATATATCTGAAAACAGGCACTAATGTTGATGGAAATACTGTTCTTGTGGAAACTTAAAATAGGAAATGTTTGTGTCTGTTTTAGTTTAAAACCAAATTATTCCGACTCGCATTAAAAAGCCTTACTGTAAAAGTATTTAATTTTTTTAATCTTTGGCGAATAATGACTAAAATGTGATACATATTTGCATTATAAATGGATTTGTGTTAAAACTAAGTCAAAATTTCATCTATTTTGCGAACTGCTTTCCTATAATTGCTATTATCGAATTGAGATGAGTACTAATACGCAGCATGCATTATGGGTATTAAAAGGTTGCCTTCAAATTATTAATAATTTACGATTTTGTTATATACCAAATTTCATTCATCTATGTAATAATTTAGCAGTATCATGTTCAAGGATAAGCTGTCTTCAAGATCTCAAGTTTCTTCCTAAATACGATTTATATTTACAAATTCGATGAATAATTATGAACAAAATTTTATTGATCTAGCTTATGGCGATTTTATGTTATTTTATTCACACACAACTACAAACTCGCATTATCCATAGTGTCTTTCTTTTTTTTGGGGGGGGGGGGGTAGAAGAGAGGAGGAATAGAAGCCGATTTAAAACACAAACGTTCACCAAAATCACCTGGCAAATTTTGCAAAGCTTTCAATATTTTCCTTTTGTGTTCTTCATTTATACGCATAATGACATTCATATTGTTCTTGCGTCATAAAACCTCAAACCAAACTAAATCAATCTTTATTTACTCAAAAATAAATAGAAATCGTCTGCTTCGAAGAAAAGTTAATTCATGTAGTTCCTAAATTATCGAAATGACATTACAAGAATGAGAAAAGAAAAAAAGAAGAATTCATTCGTACACATTTACTCATTTTCGCTCAAGAAATACTTGGTTGCTGAGTATATATTTTAAAAAGAGATGGAAAGAAACAAACATTTTCATCATTTTAGATAATTTTTTTTCAACTATCAACCAGAGTGGTTTCATCGGAACTTTTTTTTTTCTTTTTGCATGCTCTCTAAAGCGTTATCCCCCCCCCTTTCCCTCTATAAAACTGTAAATCTGGTTACATTAACATTCCGTTTTAAAGCAACACTAGGACTATTTTGGGACGGACCTCCTAATTTTGAACCGCGGTCAATGACGAGGACGGCACCTGAGCTGACACCCCCCTCTCCACACCATGCCACACCAGCGGAAGGATGTTTGGCCCGGACGGTTTTAACATATACCAGACCCGCCCGCTTACACGGCGGCTCTTCGGTGGAATCGGGTCAAAAACCTGAAACACTCCGGTTCCATGGCCAAGACCTTGCCATTTTAATTTCAATTCAATATAATTTTGATCTCTGTAGAACAGTAAAGGAAACCGAATATGCATTTTCGGCGTCCATTTTGTCGAGTGATCGAAACCAGGATTTGATCCAGGACAACCATTTTAATAACTAGTTCACACACAAAATTTTATTTATGTATATACTGTCAAGCTCGAATTATCATGTTGACATGCATACGATTGTGCAAACTGACAGACGGTCAATTCATTGGAGGATTGGATTCAAAATTTAATAGGGGTCTATACTTTAGGTACTACGTCTATGCTCCAAATGTTATCCATCTAGCTCAAAGTATTTTTGACCTATCTTGCTCATTACCAGAAACAGATATAATTCCAAAAAATGTGCTTTTCGGATCTAGGGAGGTTCAAAACGTGGAGATCCATCAAAATCTCGAGTTCGAATTTTTTGACGAGTACAGTACTTTCTCTTCATATATTTCATGAACGAAAAAATAAAAAGCTTGATTGGATGTATACAAGTATTTATATCATTATCTTCTTAAAAATTTAGAATTCAATACAATTTTTTATAAAATGTAGCGAGATAGAGCGGTTACTACTAGATACAAATGGCGTAATTGTATAATTCATAGCTAAGTTAATTATAGCTTTGAGCAGTTAAGATGATAAATTTATAGTCAAGTAGAGTAATGACTTTAATAATAGGGCAATAAAATTTAAAAGGAGATTGTCAATAGTAATAAATAACTTCAAAAAAGAAAATAGTGCAAGAAAACTAATAAATAAGAATAATTGCTTTTTAATTTATACGTAGTAAAGTACTTTTGAAGTAATCGTTAGAAAAATTAATCAGAAGGGCTATTATTATTGAATATAATTTTTTTCCTTTTGATATTTCCAAGTAGAATGTTAACTATGACTGGTAATTATAGAAACACTGAAATAAATCTCAGAATAATTATGAAACGATCTAAAATATGACTTAACTTATTAGAAATACGATCTGTATCATGTCTGCAATCGGAATACAAATGAAATTCCGGACATTTAATTTTTTCAAAACCGGATTTTCAGGAATTGTGAAATGTAAATTATTTATTTTTTGAAACTAAGTATATAAGTTACATGAACTATTATCAGTGGTAATTGCGAAGAATAAAAAGCATCAGTCCCTTTTGGGAAAAAAATGCGTTTTAGGATATCAATGAACTATTTGAATAAATTTCTATAGTTAATTAAGTAAATTTATATTGAGAAAAGTATGAACAGACCGATATTTTTAGTTTTTTACTTTTGTATTGTACCTGGACGAAAATATATTGTTAGCAGATTTATTGAGTGTAAAGTTAATTTTTCAAAAAAGAAGTTTAGATTTATACTTGTCTATGTTGCCGGATAAGAGCAGGAGGAAGCAGCTTTAGGATTTAAAATTCTGATTTCTCGTGTTATTATGAATAACTACCAATCTGTGAGGAGAAATTGCAACTAAAAGGTTAGTGGCATTAAAAATACTTATAAAAAGAGCGGTCGAAAATCATGATAACTTAATTAGAACTGGAATAAATTTATAAAAAGTCTAAATTTGAACAATTATTTTTCTTTCTTTAATTAGAGCGAAATTTTTGCAATTCAACTTAAGGATATGCTACATAGAAAGAAATAAAGATAAAAATTTCATATCGATTATCTGTATAAATTTTTTTTTTAAATTAAACAATGTCGAAAAAAACAGGACCTCGAAAAATTCTAATACACTTTTCTATTAGTCATAATCCGGAAATCTGTTCTAAAAATGTAATAAATAAATTATACAGATCCTATTCTAAAAATGTCATTCTATGACAGCACTTCCGTAGTAGAATAGGCTTGTCCCAATTCTTAAAGCTGAATTCATTTTTTTATTAATGTTTTGCTCGTAAACACTGTATTTTCAATGTTTTTTAAAAAATCAGTCGCCATAAAGTAAAGTAGTGTTCACATGAGGTCAACTACTGCGGTGCAATAGTAAGTAGGCCACGCCTATTTCAGGAAGATCACATGACCCCTACAGAACAATGGCGAATAGTTCCGACGGGATAAAGTTATCTCAACTGTTCACATTAGAAGAATATTGGGACGACAACTAAAAGACAAGTACTGCTTGAGGTAATTCGCTTCGTGTTAACGCACCATAAGACATTTTCTTGTCCAAATTGAATTTTCACCACTTTTTTTTTAATGAAAATCGACCATTATAATGCCATTAGAAATCATAGAATAATATTTTAAAAATGAGGGTTTGTGTGTGTGTTTTTAATGAGTCGCATTTGTTTAATGAAATAATGCACTTATCGATCTGAAATTTCTACCAATTATTTCCTTTTATATAATACGTACTTAAGCGGATCTCTGAAAATTTGAAAAATGATATTTTTTCAAATTTGCACTTTTTAAAAATTTACTTTTTTTCTGATGAAGTCATTATAATGTTTGGCCACACAATTTGTAAATCTTTTTAATTTCAACAACTGTTTAATTTTAACATCCTGACTCAAGATTAATAACTTTTTATTTAAACGTAGAGAAAACGGTATTCCCTTTTCCAACCCTTGTCCAGAGATATGCTGGTGCAAATTTAGAAGCTTGATTTGAATCACCAACAATTTAATAAAAAAAAATTGCTGTTGTGGTTTTTCTACATTGTAATACTTTTGAAAATAGTTCGATTGAAGAACGATCAGTGAATGTTAAGTACTAAAACTATATCGACATGACTTTGAAAACATAATCTTATAAATATGCCTTTGTCTACATTCAAACTATAATGAAGTGCCGAAATAAGTTTAAAAGAACAAATTAAAGCTTAAATATAAGAAAAAAATCTGGAATAAAAAGTATTTTAATATATGTTATATAAAAGCAGGACAAAGATTTGTTAGTAATGTTTCTTTTACTGCATGTTTTGATGCTTTATTTCAATATATGTTTAAAAATTTATTTAAAAAATTGCTATAAATATAAACAGAATATTTACCTCAAATTTTCCGGACAGTAATGGACCAGCTTGCCCGATATACAACGTTGACGCAGTATCAAAAACTAGTTTCTTTGGAATTCTCCGTACTTCTACGCTTGCATACTCTTCACAATTGTAAAACAGTGTCACGTTATTCATGGCTACTCTTATTGCTATCCTGAAAGACAAATAAATAACACCATAAACTTACATTTTCCATAAACTGAGAGCAACTACTGCCAAAACTTATCATATAATAAAGCTGTTTCAAATACTTTAAGAGAAGTATATTTTAATGTTTTTTTAACTAAAATTTCAATGGAAACCTAGAAAAATATGGAAACAATATACCTAGAAAAATTTCGGCCGGCTTAAATCATTGTCGGAACCATTACAGTTTGAAGTTTCATCAGAGGAAAATTTTAGCGTAATACATTTACTTATATAAAATGATTTTTGTGCGTGTAGATTTATATAAATTAATTACATCAATAGTAGTTGTTTCCGAATCATGATTTTGTTATTGTTTTCTTTAATTTAGTTAAATAAATCAATTTGCTTTTAATAAAAGAAACAAAAAAAAAACAATTCAGCTCTAACATCACTCATCGTTAACACCATGAATCTATTGAATTTTATTAACAAATAATTTTTTAAAAAACTGAAAACACTATATGTTGCCATTTGTGTAAACGGACCGGCAAAAACTTTTTACAAAAATTATTTCATAGGATTCGTTGACGACCTTAGCAGCCGCCCTAGCAACATAATGGATGATATCTGCAAAGTTTACAATATCATCAACGAATCATATGCAATAATTTTTATAAAGAGTTTTGTCGGTCCGTTTATATGATTGGCAACATATAGTGTTTTTTATTTCTTAAAAATTATTTGTTAATAAAATTCAAACATTTATTTATTGTTGTACGTAATTAAGGTGTAACGGCAGAATCCGCAACAATTCCCCAATAAAATGAAGATATAAAAAGTAAATTCAGAAGATTTAAATAACCACTTAAAGAACATGCATGTGGCTATTAAACGTGCTTTGCGAACTTGATTCACAGCGTGAAATGAAATGAACTAACATATGACTGCTAATTTGTGCTGCTAAGAAAATTCCAGAACAATTATTACGGTCGCAATAATAATAATAATTTAAGCTACTTTTGAGTTCAAAATTATTCTTCCTAACATTGTCTACAAAAAATTATAACCATTTGTAATTGATGCAATTATTTTGATTACCCAATGTAGTTATTTCGTTGATATTAATATACTATACCAAAAATATATTAATATATTATATACTTAACAGTTAATATTCAGCATTTAAGAATTTTATCGTCTATTCGATAATTTTAAGAATTACTATAATTCTCACTTTTACTTTTATTTCTTTTAATTATATTTATATTTTTAATATATGATTGTATCATTAAAGTTTGATAATAGATACAGTCCAAAAAATTATTTAAGGAACTATTTTTAAAAGAGTCATAAATATATTGCTCGGGATATTATAAAAGATTAGAAATAAAGCAGATATTTATAAATTAATTGCTTTATTCTATTTTTAATAATTATTTGTTGGAAAATAAATCATGTTGAATTAATGGATAGTATTTTTACTGATCCAGAAAATTAATCAACTGACGAATAAATAACAATATAAATTCTATATTATTGCATTCATATTAAAGTATTCGCAATTAGATCCATCAAATAATTTCCTATCAGTTTATTTATTAACTGAAGTATGCAATTAACTAATGAGCTTTTCTTTAAATAAGTTTCCAGAATCAATAAATTATGAATAATAATCTTCGACATACGAAAAATTACATTTAATAGTTGGTGCAAACCGACATGTTTTAATAATGATTCTTTAGTCTAGCGTATTAAATTTTTAAGACAGCGAGCCTGATTTGCCCTTGATAAAAGGATTAACGTGCAAAATAAACGTTTACTACATTTTTATGAAAATAAATTATTAAAACACTAAATTAATAAACAGATCATTTTTCCTACTAATGGTATTTATTGCATGAAATTTCATTGTTATTAAGCGAATAGGTAATATTTTCTTTGTGATTTTTTAATAAACAACTTTTTTATAAAAGAGAAGAATGTTTCAGCCTTGCCTCTGCGCCCTTGAAAGGTGAATGTCTAAAGAAGAAAAGAAAGCCTTCTGAATCACATTCAACACCCAACGAAAGGCACGAAGGTGAGCAGCTGGAGGATATCAACCAGGTAAAAATAGGGAAGTTCCGATTTGGTTCTATCAATCATTTTAATCTTAGCAATCTTCGATATGCCTCTACTTAAAATTTAATTAGAAAATATATCTCATTATTAAGGAAACCTCCGATAATGATTAAGAGCATCATTATGGGATTCAAGGGTTGATGACTTTGTTTTGAAGTGGTTGAGAAATTGGTAGGCGGGCAATCATTTGGCTCCTTTATTCATTTTTTATAAACTGTTGGCAATTCGTATACACGCCCACTTATTGCTTCTAATCAATATAGGTAAAATTGTTTTTCGATGCTTTAATATCAACCCATACGGAATTTTTTATAACTTTTCCACTTTCAGTTAAAAAAAAATTATAATTAATAAATGAAAGTGGATTTTATGAAGTTAATGAAACATTTCATAGGATTAATATTATTTTATAGGACTAATACTATTCCTTCTAAAATAAAAAAAAATCGAATAAAATTAATCATTTGAACTTACGAACAATTAAGAAACTAATAACATAAAAAGATAAATTTTATTTTCGCCATTGAACTGAAGCCAAAAGTGTTTTTTGTGAGGGATAGAAAAGAACGTGTTTCAATTTTGTAAGTTTAAAACATGCAGAATTTACCTACATAGAAAAAAAAATCTACTTCCAGAAGTGAAGAGCAAAAATTTCCAATTGGACTCATGCATTGGATTAATTCATATAGTTGCTCTGAGGATCAATCTGGTCAATAACGGACATAAAAGAAATATTGCGATTGGGTGTCATTTTCATTTGCTAGTCAACTGGTGACAATTAGGAACGAGAAAATAGCTTTATGCATTGGAAGCCATTCGCATTTATTAATCCACAGCTAATGAATGAGACCCAAAAAATATTACACACGAGATGTCATTTACATATGCCAATCCATAGATGATGATTGGAAATGAGAGAATAGCAGGCATGGCATGTCATTTACACTTGCTATTCCACGGATGATGATTGGGGATGAAAAAATAATGTTATGTATCCGGCCCATGTATGTGCATTTGCTAATCTACGGATGGTGAATGAGGACAAAAAACATTATGCAGAGATGCCATTTACATTTGCTGATCCATAGAGGTCAAACGGGACAAACAATACTTCACATAAGATGCCATTTACTTTTGAACAAAAAAAATTGTATTATATTTTCAATGGCGCCTATTTTTACTATGCTACTGATTTAGAGAGTGTCAGGTAAGACCGATTTAGGCTATGATCGGATCTTATAATCAAACCAATTCCGCCCGATAACTTGTAACTTCAGCTATGGCTTAGGTAACGCTGTTATTAAAACAAAATTTCAAAAAAATTCTTTTTTTAGACTGCATGAATTACTTGTAATTTTTTTAGAAGTGTTCTTCTGTAAACCGCGATTTTTATTAATATCTATAATTTTAAGCGATTATATTTTATCTATCTTGCGCTTCACAAAGGAATTAAAATACAAAAAGAGGTTTAGTTGGAGAAATAAAAATGAAAATATTTCTAAACTGGGCAAGACGAGATTTATTAAAACATGACAAAATAGAACTGCTGTGTGTTCAAGATAAAACATTTTGTAACATAATTTTTAAAAAAAAGCAATTATGGAATCGAAACCTCTTATTTATCTGTGAATTTCAGGTTCATTATTGTAAACTGCATCTAAATGTGTACTTTTCAGTAAAAAAATTAAATCCATTTTAATTTATTGCATAACAGACTACTCATAATGAAATAATTAATTTTTGAGGAAATTCAGCATTGCAATTATTTCTGTAATATTTTACAAAAAAAAATGTCTTTTGGCTTCCAAATACATACTGCGTCTAATTGTGGAATTATTACATGTGTGATTAATACTCCTCTTAATTCAGAAAGTTTCAAGAGCAGAGTGGAGTATAATTAAAATGTTTTCAATTTGGATTAAATTCGCTAAATAAGTTTCAGTGTATCGAACTGCATTGAGTCAAACATTAAATTCAAGTCCATATATCCAAAATTAAGCCAGTTGTATAGCTTTAGAGAATTTAAAAGTTCTCTAATTTTTAATCAAAGTCGAAAATTGTGGCTAATTTTATAAATTTGCAATTTTTTCACTTAAAATTTTTTTCCAAAGGAATGTTCTAGAAAAGAAACATATCAGGGTAAGATACCATTAAAAACATTTCGAAATTGAAAACTGTATTACAAAATGAAGAGAACATTTCAAGACATGAACCACAAGCAAAGAATTGATTCATTTTAACATCGAACGGCTGAAATGAACAACGCTATCGGAAAAATAATGAACATAGTGAAGATAACATTTCTTCTTATTTATTGGTTCAGCGCTTTTTTGTAACAGGTTAATGCTGATTCTCACCTTGTCCACATTCCAAGAAAATCGGGAACAGCAAAGGTGGTGAGAGCTTGAGACGTGAGATGCATGTCAACATCGGTGTAAAACAGCGTCAGGTTGACTGTGGACTCTCCAGATGATATTATCTTTAATCCAAGTTGCACGACTGTGTCAGTGGGATTTACCACTAAAAGGATTAAAGTTAAAAAAAAAAAGATAAATTAATAAGTGAAAAAGTCATTAAATAGAAAATTTATTAGATCTTTACACAACTCGCGTTTTTGTTGATTCTTTAGCAAAATAAACAGCAGTTTTTCAGTTTTAATCTCTTGACCCACGAATGAATTTAGCCTCTTAGTTAGATGAAGCATCCTATTTGATACATGGATTTAAATATAAGAACGTAAAGGTCACCTGAGATATTCAAAAGTCTGAAAACTTGAACAATTATAAGATTAAAATGTTCTTTTATTCATGATGGGCAAAGGTTCTCAAAGTAAGGGTCACGACCCATTCAAGTTCCTATTCACTCAGTTAGAGATTATGTTTGTCCCAGATCAAAATTATTCATATTAATCTATGGGCTTTGTTGTGTCTAATCCGAATGAGCCTCATAAATGCCGTAGAATTATGGTGGATGAATGTGCTAAACAGGTGGAGAATTGAGTGCGCGAGAATCCTGGCATTTAGGATAACGCTTGGTTTAGCGATGAAACATGGTTCCACCTGTTGGAATATATAAGTGCAACACATGCGCATATAGCAATCTGAAAACTATTATCTGAGATTAGGTGCTGAATGTTCTAGAACAAAATAGGATTTCCAATAATAAATCATATAATGCAATAAATAAAAAAACAAAGGCATTCATAAACAACTAAATAATTATTTTAAAAATTTTTAAAAAAATATGGGAAAAATAAAGAAGCATATGTAAAAGATCCTGCTACTACTTTAACAAATATTGTATTATGTACTTTAACAATTCTTATTTGTATATATTGTACATATTTAAATAGAAAGCTTCTAGCTTATTCATATAGAAGGTCAAAATTCTGTGTATAATGAAAAAAGATGGTTCAAAAGATAGCTTTGATCAAAGCCATTAATGTTATGAGTGCCAAGACTCTTATTTTGAGAATTCTACCCATGACAATTTTGTATTAATTAGCATAATGAAGAAAAATGAATATATCATTTGGAAATTTTTTTGGCAGATTGAAAACAAAATTTTATACAGAAATGTAGTTTTAGAGCAAGATCATGTACCAAATTTCATTTATCTAAGTCGATGCCTTTTGGAGTTATCATTTTACATGCATACGGAAGTACAGATTAACAGTTGTGCAAGTTTTTAATATATTTAGCTCAAAATTTGACAAACATTTATACTCTGCATACTAGATCTTGCCACCAAATTTTATCCGTTGTTATTTTCAATAGTACTCAGGCAGACAGCCATATAGACTTTCTCTGGATGGATTTTGCCAAAATTTCATAGAATTCTATAGATTTGGTGTAAAAAGCAGATATCAAATATTCTTTTATAATTAATATGTATATATAATATAATAAATAATATATATTAATATATATATATTTTTATATTAATATATATAAATATAATAATATAATATACTTTTTTTTTTCGAATGCACGGAACGGGAATGCATTGAAACGGAGAATTTTCAGATCAAAATTTTTGACAATGACAATATGCTCTTGTATATTTCTTGATTATATTCATTAGATTTTGATTTTTTTTATACCTTATTAACGAAAAGGTTAAAAATCAATGGTAATGAAAAAATTTTTATATTATATAAATTACTAATAAATGAATGTCGTGGCAATTCGAGACAGTTAAATTAAATTCGGGGCATATTATTGAATACAGAGAAATAAATCCAGAGCAGAAGTTCATAACCGACATGCAATAATTGAATATATGTTATACCCAAATATATCGATATGAGTTATATTACTTCTGGTTAGAAATACGAGATAGAACTTCGAAATGAATCAAAAATCCCGAATTCTGAATTTTTTTATGAATAGAAAAATTCCCTTAATGTCATAGTCCCATGGTAATTTAATATTGCATAGTGAATTCATTTTTTCGTCCATTTAAATGTGGAACTGTTTTCAAAATTTAACTAATGCTGTACATTTGACTTTATTCGTGTAGGCTTGAACTGTCATCATTTGCGTTGTCCAAAATTTTGGAATTATTTATCACAAATTCTGACATTTATCGATTCATTTGTTTATTATTATACAAGTCCATAAATTTGCTTGTGTATATGAAATGAATCTAGAACAATTAGTAAACTCACTGGACAGGTTTTACTATAAATCCCTTTGAATTTGATGTAGATTGCAGTTAAATTGTACTTTCCAACAAAATTCCATAAATACATTCCACTTGTATTACCTATTTTTATTTCAAGAGTCTTATGCCTAGGATATAAAGCTATTTACAAAAATATATAGAGCTGCAATTAATATTTTCTAATCAACTCGTTTATGTTCCTGATTTCAGTTGTTTTCTTTCAAATTAATTTTTAAAAAACTAAGGTTAAGATTACTATGATGTGAAATTTCATTCCATTTATTTGAATTTGCGTTTTAATATTGTCCTATGAGTTGGATAATGGACATTTTGTGCTTCTTTGGTAAAAAAAAAATCATTCAATTGATAGACATTTTTATACATATATATTAAATAGTTTTTAAATATTGAGAAATTAAAAAAATAAAAAGACAAATTTCTTGCTTTACAGGCTTTTCTCCCTCCCCCCCCCCCTCTCCTTTACATATTTTCAAATTTAGCAAATTGAGGCTGAAAAAAAGTTCGGATGGGAAAAATAAAAATAATATGGCTTGAAAATTTCCTTGACATATTTGTATAATTTTAAAAATAAGGTCAGACTTTTGTTTTTGATACAGTCTATTTGCATAGAATTTTTACTTTAACTATGAATAATGTGAGAATAAATATGAAGAGAAAAAAAATCTAAAAAATAAATTTAACCAGAATCTAAGATCATTCTGCATGCATCAATTTTTTTTCCAGGATTGATTCAAATAATCTTTTAAAAAGATTTTAAGGATTTTGAGATAAGAGGAAGTTGAAAGAGAAAAAAAAAAAATAGCTCTCTTAAATTATTACCATTTTTGAGCTATTATAGTGCTTAGGCCATGTCTTCTGCCCTCATCCTGGTTACGCCACAGAAGATTGAACCGAATAAACTGCACTCTAACGCAGGGCCTAATTGGGAGTAATCGGTCTAGTTGGATAAAGGCCAGCCCTACCTTGGCGGATAAACATAAGCTTTTGATTTGATTTGATTTGATTTCTTATCACCCGAATAAATTCAATACATTTTTTCAACTAAAATATGTAAAGTAGTTGATGCAGTATATCTACGGATTGTAATTCATTTCTCTTTCTCTAACAAAAGTCGATATTTATGAATAATATTTCGATATATGTGGATTACGACCCTAACTCTGATGCAAGCAAGTGTTGTTTGTCTTATTATCACTCTTTTTTTGCGTGCGATAGTGAAAGCGTTTTATGTAGGTCATAAGCTCTTATTTTTATTTTTATTTTTCATATGCGTAGTATAGAGGAAATATTGTAATTGTGAAAAAAATTGAAACTCGAGATTTTGACGCATGTCTTCGTTTTAGACATCTCTGAATTCGAAAAACACATTTTTGGAAAATGTCCGTCTGTATGTATGTCTCTCTGTAACAAAGATAACTCAAAAAAGCTTTTAGCTAGACAGATGAAATTTGGTCTTTACACCAAATTTGTAGATTTCTATCAAATTTTGAGCGAAATCCTTTCAGAGGAAGTCTCTCTGTTCGACTGTTCGAATATGTGTGAAAACGACTATTACAAATCGAAGATACGAGTAACTAGACAGATATAATTCGGCACGCATATTCAACATCTTTAATACAGACATTATCAAATTTTGAGCCAAACTCAATTAAAATTGACCGTTTGCCGGTATGTACTTTCAGACACATGTAAACACGATTATTCAAAGTCGCAATAAATTACATGTATCAAATTTGTACGAATACAAGTATAGTTTTGTGTCAGATTTTGGGTTGAATCGGTTGGGAAAACCGTTTCTTAAACAAAAATTCGATTTTCCGATACTATTAACCACATACCTAATATTAATCGCCAAAATACTCGCCAAGGATCACACGATGGAATCAATAATTAATGGGACTTATCTCCCCAAAACTTTCTCACATACTCTCTATTCAACTTTTCATTACAGAGAACGCCTTACTTAGCATTGCCGTACAATAGTTACAAAATATATTTTGGCTTGAATTTTGGCGCCTTTTTACTGAATCTATAGTGTCATCCTCGGCATGTTATTTGGCGATTAATCTCTGGCATGCATTAATAGCAACAAAAAGTAAAAATCGGATTTTAGATATGTTTCTGCAACCAACTGGAACAAATATTTGTCACAAAACTGCACTTGTAATCACAAAATCACATAACAAATTTGATATACTTAAGTCACTGCGTTTTTGAAACATCGCGTTTACATGTTTCTGAAAGTGCAGACCGACAGACAGACAGAATCCGTAATTGGATTTAATTCAAAATTTGACAGACGTCTACATTATGGATGTTAAATCTGTGTAACGAATTTTATTTAACCAACTCACTTCGTTTTGCAGTTATCGTGTTGACTTTTATTCGTACTTCCTCTTGTCAGATTTCACACAAATTTTGATAGATATCTGCAAATTTGATATAAATACTATATACCAAATTTCATCCTTCTAGCTCAAAGCGTTTTTGAATTATCTTTTTCACAGACAGATAGACGGGCATTTTCCGAAAATGTTTGTTTCGAACTCAGGTGAGCGTGGAAATGCGTCAAAATCTGGAGTACGAATTTATTGATGATTAATATACATTTTCTATACTAGATAAGAGAGAAAGTTTAAATGCTAAATTCAGGTTCAAGTTTAATATTTCGTAACTATTGTCTGCCATGCATAGTGTTCTCTGGGATAACACCATTGTTAGAGAGTATGCGAGAAAGTATTGGGAAGACACTTCATAGGACTCTCAAAATCTGGAACATATCCATGTTATTTTATATAATATGTGATATACACTGTAATAATAATGTTTACTACTTGAAGAATGCGAATTAATTTAGGAAGTAAAAAGCACATATTTTCTTCAACTATCGATTGACTAGCAATTGAATTAACATAAAAAAAAATCAGGGGGAAAAAGAAAGTGGGTTAATCGATAACATATTGACTTCTACAATTATAAATTAAGGTAATGCGCGCTTTTCCTCCGTAATTATGCTGTGTTTCAACGAGTTACCTGCAAAGACGTATCCACCCTTGGGATTTTTCGGCATTAGCGTGACTCCGATGGTGAAGTCTCTGAACAAGGTGGGCGGAAGGTGAAGCCTGTAAGGGGATTTGATGTCAGCTTCCTGTTCCAAGAGGAAGGCAGGGAATCCGTCTGGACCGATCACGAAACCCACTCCAGGTGTCACAAATGGAATCTTGATGGCCTGCAGAAGATCTTGAACTCGAGGATGACCTGCAGGATAGAGGAATGGCATTACATTTTCTTTTGTCGAAAATAAGAACGAGCTTGAAAGACGCTCGTAAACTAAACTGTTCACTGTATAAGAATAAATGAAAAAGAGGTAATCCTTTTCGACATCCTATATTTTTGGGAAATTAAAATGTTAAAGCAAAATTTGATGTTCAAGTTTATTATAAAAATTCATTGGGGACAAGGGGATGCAATTATGCAATAGAGCAGGGATGGCGAACCATTGGCACGCGTACCATTGATGGCACGGGACATAATATTTTGGGCACGCCGCCGATCAAAACGGTTTGCATTTTAGTTCACAATAACAAAGTTTTCTATGAAATATTGCAACAAACGCGAGTGTTTCAATTCCATTTAGAAAAGGGCACAGATATTTGTACAGCTGTTAAAAATTCGCTTGCTGAGAAAGAAATTGATTAAAAAAGAATTGTTTCAGTAATTGATAGTGCTCCAAATGAGTACAAAAATGGTTTCATTAGTTTATTTCAAAAAGACGTAGGACATTCGATTCTTGAACTCCACTGCATTATTCACCAACAAGCCTTGTATTCTAAGAATGGTTTAACATCTCTTGATAATGTAATGACATTAGTCACAAAAATAGTCAGCCTCATATCGTCGATGGCTTTAAATAAGCGACGTTTGAGGCTTTGTTGGATGAAGTCAACTCGATGTATAATGGCTTACTAATGTAAAACAATGTTCACTGGTTGAACAGCGGGAACGTACTTCAAAGATTTGTTGACTGCTTGGAAGAAATCAGACTGTTTATGCAAAATAGGGGGGAGGGATTGCACAATATCCACAGTTGTTGAATGTTATGTGGCTCTCAAAATTGATGTGTGTTTTTTTTACAGACATATGCCAACATTTCAATGAATTAAATGTAAAGCTTCAAGGCACAAATAAAACAATTATCGTCATGTTGGATCTCATTCGCGCTTTTGACGCTGGATTGCATGTTTTAGAAACGATATTATTAAAAAGAAACTACAAATATTTTCTAAATTTGAGAAAAAAAAATATATCGATTTACATGTACATGAGAAACCAGACGAAGAAAAAGTGTTTGAAGAATTTATTTCCGCAATTGATTCGTCAATCAAGGAATTTCCAGCCAGATTTTCTCAGTTCACAGAATTATCAGAAACGCTCGATTTATTATGTACCCTAATGTGATTTCATTTGATGAACTGAACTTGTCCCAATTCGATTAGTTGCAAATTGAAGAATTTGACATGCAACTGATTGATTTCCAGTCTAGTTCAATATGGATTCAAAAATGCATTAAAACAAGGAAAAAAGTGGAATTGATTGAAACAGCAAGATTAACAAGCAATATAAGTAAAAATGCCAGGAAGGAAATTTTGGATTCCAGACACGTTTAACTGTTTGGAGAAGCTAGCTCATGCTATTTTTACCATATTTTCATCTACCTATGCCTGTGAGTCATTATTTTAAAAGATGAATATTAAAGACTCTCTTAGAAACCGTTTGGCAGATGATTCCAATTCAGCGTGCATTCTGCCAAAAGTAACATCGTTCAATCTTAATATAAGTTATTTGTCATCTAATCTGCAACAAAAGAAGTCACATTAATGCCACTTTAATTTTAATTACACGTATAACTAAAACCCTTTCTACTATTCAGTGCAAAATGTATTTTTTCGTAGTAAATAGAGTTTTAAGTTGTTAGTATTTAATTTTATTGTCTTCCCAATAATCACAAGTCAAGATTATTTGACGGCACTTCGATACCTCATTAAACATTTCTTTAGAAAAAATGGCGCGCTGATTCATAAAGGTTCGCCACCCCTGCAATAGGGAATCCACTCCAAAACACAAATTTCAGTTTTTAAAAGAAAGAAGCATATGTGCATTTTTTGATTATTTATATATATATATATATATATATATATATATTTTACATATATTTCCATATATTTTACAATTTTCGAATATTAATACTCAACTATATATATCAACTACTCAACTGACCTCATTTTACTTAAACCGTTTTTACCTTAAGTAAAGATAACTAAACTTGGCATAAACTAAATATATCCATTTCTTTCTAAATTTGTAAAATGGATATAGACGTTTATAGATTGGTTATGAATTAATCAGTTGAACAAATGTTTAACCCTTTCACCGTCCTCTCCTGTCCGCGGAAATTTCTGTTTTTTCGCTGCTTTTCGCCGCATTAGAAGAAACAAAAATAAAAACTCAAACAAGTAAACATTTACAAAGCGTTTTAAGCGTTTAAAAGTTTTAAAATTAGAAGAACATTTGAAGAGCGTCACGGCCGTCCTGCAGAAGTTTCACTTGAACGCGCTAGACGCGTTACGGAAGAAGTTCACTGGATTAATAATAGATTAGTTAATTCCAAAGTAAGATGTTCACTGTTGTTTCTTTTTTTTTTTTTTCAAAATATGTACATTTGCACATAACAATTTGTTTTGACTTATTAAATTCAGAGATTTCCGATCTTATCAAATAATAAAAAGAATTTTTTAAAGATATATATACATCCAACATTAATATTTAACAACCCAGAAAGCCAATAATCTGATTGAACAAGCTAGTATCCAAAGGTGCCTAGTATACAGTCAACCCTCCTATAACGCAGTACTCTCAGAACGCGGTTTCCATATAACGCGGAGCTGAAATTGCGACAGCCCTCCTATAACGCGGTACTCTTACAGCGCGGTTTCCGTTCAACAACGTCCCCTCAGTTTTTTCCGTGCACCCAATGAATGGTTTTAACTGGATATGTTTATATAAACATTCAAGCTTATCTCTTAGCCATTTCCGGCATCGGTTTTAGTCGTCTCAGAGCTCTTTCACAGTACGTCTCGTTGGTGACCAATTCTTTCTAAAATTTTGTCTGCACCGTCCATTTGTTTAGCTTTTTGCTGCTTAATTTGTGGTTTATAATTGGACAACATTATACAATACTGTAAGTAATATCATTCAATTGTTCTAATATAATAATAATAAAGTAATTATTAACCCTAGATTTGCATCATTTCAAACGCAAAAGAAACAAGGAAAGGATTAAAAAGAAAGTTTATGTCGCTTGTCTTTTACATTTATTGGTCTCCATATAACGCGGTACGAATGATGTAATTTGTACTAATTCTGAGTTTCTTATAGCGCGGTTTCCATACAACGCGGTAGACGGTTTCCATAGAAAGCGCTACGAATTAGCCTGGTTTGTACGGTTAAATCAGAGTTTCTTATAGCGCGGTTTCCATATAACGCGGTACGCACCCACCGCGTTATAGGAGAGTTGACTGTATATACAAATGACTTAGAGAAATTTGTTTTTGAATAGAATGCTAAGATTGCTGCTTTTTTAAGTTCCATGTACTTTTCAAAATAAATATTAATATTTAAAAATTTATAAATTTATTAGTTATTGAGACATTCTTTTATTTTAAAAAAATGGGAAATATTCTTTAACATTATATTGTACCCCTGTAAGTTCACTTTCGAAATTTATATTTTGAAAATAGTGCATTTTTATTCAGATCTCTTTTTTCCTTGTATAAAATTAGACATCAAATCTAAGAGATGCTATTCCCGCTGAAGTCATAAAATAAATCCTCTGTCGTACTTTTTTGTCTCATTTTCTAAAGCCAAGAAGCGCCTCAATGGTTCAATTTATATCGGACTTTTTTTTACCAAATAATCTTTCTCTCTCTCTTTTACACGAAAAAACCAAAAGGCTTGAAATCGCTCTCGAACACGTTCTTTTACAATCTATGCTAGCCAACCAAATTCGCTGACGCTATAAAATGCGGATAGTAAAACGTTAATGCTTTTTCTCTTTCTCTTATGGGAAAAAAATGAAAAACAATGAGGCCGAGCTCTTGACCCATCAGGAGGGTTCGAGCATATCTTTCTAAGATTTTTGCCTTTATTTTTATATTCTCTGGGGATTTTTAGTTCATTTTTTTATTAATTAAAAACCCATTACTATCCATAAATTCTTACAAAAAAGTGAAGGATTCAAAGCTAAAAGGCCATCCATCAAATATAATAACAGACTATTATTTTAATTATAACTGAAAAGGATTTACTCCTTCCTCGTTTAGTCACCTGAGATCTGTAAGATCACGTCGTAACATTATAAGCGGAAATTGAAGTTGTAGACACGTCTGAAGCACTAGCCGTATTCTCAATTTTCCTATAGGAAGTTATGTTCTTTCATTAGAATGAAAGTAACTTGACCTATACACATGAACGCTTATCCATCAGAGAAACGCGTATCTACTTATTTATATAGTAGCTTCTTATACATATACTTATGGTGCCCTCGATGAGACCAACAACCATCAGCATTATCTTCACTTTGCATAAGTATTCAGGGTAATTTTAGAACGTCATCGCAGCAGCACGGTAACAGGTGAAACCCAAGGTTGAATCCTGGTGATTATTACCGATCTTGGTACAATTTACGTTTGAGATGCGTCTCGTCCTTAGATTGAAGGTTGTTCGAACCCAAAACATTACTATGCTTAAAATGGAGGAAATAACCAAGCATTAATTGGTGGATTTTGATGAAATATAACCCTCAAAGTTCATTTACAAATTTTAAAAGTACTAAAGTTTGCAAACGAACAGAAACAATCTAGTTTATAACACGACACGAAATCGAAAAGCAAATAGTTACTGCTACAGGGACATTTTAACATTTAACATTGATATAAAAAAGGTAATTAGAATAGATGTAAGAAATACAAGTTTTTAATAGTATACCTACACAACTATATGAATAATGGCTTACGAACCGTTTATATATTCAAATGACAAATCCTTTAAATAACTACTTTAAGAACTCTAAGATATTTTGTGGATACATGAATACATCGATTTTTGAATTTTATATTCGGTTTTTCAAAACTATTTCTTCCAAATGGATAAAATGAATCAGCGATTGAATCCAAAAGAAGGGAGATTCCTTTTATTAATTTTTTGCACTCGGATGCAAAGTCGCCATTCACTCATCACCTCTCACTCACCATTCAAGACGGTGCACCATTTTGACGTTTTATTTATTTATTTTTCAATTTTGATTGTTAAAAATGCCTACAGAAATGTACGTTAATTTTTCAAAGAAATTCGACTTAAAACAATTATGTATATTTATTTTCAGAGCAATAAACAAATCTTTGTATTAGGGGAATAAGCATGCATCTATTTACTTTTCCAAGTGCAAAGGATTAATTATTAGTTATGAAGATTTTCATAGACTTTCTAAAACAACGTATATTTGCTTTTACAACGTTTTTTTTTAAATTTTGAATTAAAAAAATCAGAATTCCCATTCTTCTGATCTACATCATTTCTAAATCAACATTACATGTACACTGTAGACAAATACTAAGAGTACTAGAATTTTACTAAGAATAACAGAAAAATAAGAATTCGATTTCAAAAAAGTTCTTTAATTTTGTAATTATGATACAATACCGTAATTTGAAAAAAAAAAAAAAAACCTCGGTACCTTAGTCAATGTTTTAAAACTAATAGGTTGAAAAATTTCTTTTTATGTGTTCCCTTTTGTATATATAAGAAAGAACTTCATAAATAATAGTTTAAAATTACCATTACATATATTTAACGTCAAAAGAGAGAAAAATTAATTAATCAATTAATAAGTGCATTTATTAGAATTCTTATAAGATATATTGATTAATTTAATTTCTGATTTTTACAAATGAAAACATTAAAAAAAATGAGTGATTGTAAGGTTTAAGAAAACTTTAAGAAGAAAGAAAAAAAAAAAAAAGAACTAGCAATTCTTCACTAAGAAGCTTTAGACCAATTTTGAACTTCTATCCATATATTTTTTTCCTTACAAATCATTAATTATTTGAAAAAGAAAAAGAAATCCAATGAAAGAAACGAAAATGTATTCGTTTTTCTTCTGCGTTACAATATTAAATTTATCTTGCACTTTTTACTTTTAAAAAAATTCGAAACGACACTTTACCGCTTATAAAATGTTAAATGCATTCAATAGCCCTAAAAATCTTGGAAACTGAAATAACATTATTCTAGGGCAACACCAAGAAAAGATAATATAGTTTTAGCTTTTCAGGAATTTATTTGAAATACAATATTTTATTTCAGTGAATTCATACGCCAACAGTTCATCACAATAAATCCCACGAAACTGCCCACAGTCAACGCGGTTATAAAATTCTTGTGGTTAGGGCACGGTTCTTTTCTTACTGCTGTACCTCATAAAAGCGATATGAAAGAGATCTTTCTTTCATTCCGGTATAAAAATAAAAATATATATAAATACTTCCTGTTTAGAGGAAATAGGAAACTAGAGTTTATCGAAAATTATTCTTTTATGACATACACTCTATCACACACACACTCATATAAAAAAAAACCCGTTCAGATTGTAAAATGTGTGGAATTTGAACAAACACTTCAGTGATTGATAACAAACCATCGCAAGAAATATTTCAGCTAAGAGAAAATATTTCTGCAAACACAATATATTTCAAGTAATTACTTTGATAAATAAAACTCAATATTTTACGACAGGTATATCACGCATAGAATGCATAATTTTTACTTTTTCGTATAGTGGTATAGAAAAAGTATAGCAATCATTAAAAAATTCGAAATAGGGATTTTCACACATCACCACGTTTTAGACCACCCTGAGTTTCAAAAGCTCATTTTTAGAAAATATCCCTCTGTTTGTGACAAAGATAACTAAAAAAATGTTTCGATCTACACAAGATGAAATTCGATATATGGTTTTTATTCCGAATTTATTTATTTCTAATAAATTTTGAACAAAATCCGCTTAGAGAAATTTTGTCTGTCCACTGTCCAAAACATAAGTTAACTCGGAAACTACAAAACGAAGAGAGCTAGATATACAAAATTCTACACATATAATTAACATCGATAGTCTAGATACATAGGAAATTTTGAGCCTAATCCAACAAAGGGTTGACCATCTGTCGGTCTGTGCTTTTAGAAGCATGTAAACGCGATAACTCAATGTTGCAATGACTTAAATATATCAAATTGTTATGTGATTGTGCGACTACAAGTGTAATTCAGTGTCAAATTTTTACTTCAATCGATTGGCAAGAGCGCGTCTAAAACGCAAATTAGATTTTCGGATACTATTAATCGAATGCCAGAGATTAATCGCCAAATAACTCGCCAAGGATGACACGACAGATTCAATAAAAATGGTAAATTCACGCCAAAGGTTAATATTACGTAACTTTTATACATCAATGCTATGCAGGGTGTTCTTTAGGATAACACCTTTACTAGAGTATGCTACGGAGACCACTTTCGCTGTTTTTTAATATCAAAGGTGTGGACATATTTTTTAAGATAGAGATTTTGCATAAAAGAATATGGATATAACTCCTTTGATGATCTTGAATACTATATAACAGTAACACTAAAGATGATGGTATTATCAACCGATGTATCTATATAATAAAACCTCAATAACGCTTGAAAGATAATATCTGTAAGATTTATTGCTTAAAAGAATATGCAAATAGAGAAATGTGACATTAAAAAATGTAATTATTCAGATAGTTCACATCAAAACGCGATCTTATAAGATAGGAATAAGATTTTGATGTTGCAATGCCAAATCACGTAGATTTACCACTATAGATCACTATGGATAGCTGCTTTATCTGATTGCAAGTCTAATTTAGTGCATCTGATAGCGACGTGATAATTTTTTTTTATTGATACTAAATTTTAAAGGACATAAAAATCAAGGAAACACTGCATTTTAGAAAGAATAAAAATTATCTTTCCAGTTTATTATTCACAAATGATTTATTATTTTTAATCTCTTGCTCTAAGATACAAAATTAAACTTATAATGCTAGGGGGGAAGAAATTGGCAGAAGTGATCTGCCCGGAATTTTCTCTCATACACCCAAGTAAGGTGACGTTCTCTCCTACCCACCGCATAAAAATCGGAGATCTTGGTCAAGGATGTCACGAATTCTAAAATTTTGCTTTTCAGTGTCTCACATATGAACATTTTGTGCTTCGTAGCAGTAAAAAAAGTCAATTTTATATTATGGATGCCGTTTCTCTTTCTCGCACGATTGAAGTTAAAATTATCTCAATAGCAAGATTATACCAAATTTCAATCATCTGAGCCATTGCGCTTTTGAGTTACGTGTTCACATGCATATGAATGCTACTGGCAAATAGATGGTTACCCCACTGATGAATTTAATTCAAAATTTGGTACAGATCTAGACATCTTTTGCTAAGACATAGCAACAAATCTTATTTATCAAGCTCTTTGCATTTTGCAATTATGAGTTCACCTGTACTTGGACAGCAAGACAGACAGACTTCTTGGAAAGGTCTAAGTTCAACATTTGGTATAAATCTATAAATTTGGCGTAAAGACAATTTTAACCAACTTTCATCAATCTAACTCAAATCAATTTTTAGTACTAAGCATAGTTCGAAAATTCGATTTTCGGATTCAAAAAGGTCTAAAAATTGGAAATTTGTCAAAAAAATCTCAAAATAGTGTTTTTTGACGATTTTTCTTCGTCACAAGAAATTTAAATAAGAGAGCGGACTAAGTTTAATTCGTTGTTAGCAAATCTCAAAGTTAAATGATTAACATGGGCGGGAAGAAATTTAAAGATAACAACATTTCTTAGAAGAAGTCATACAATAAAGGCATAAAAACCTCTTTATATGTAAGAACAAATAAATCCAAAAACGCATAAATAGTATTTGCTAAAGCCATATTTCATACAAATAATTTTTTACTAAGTCTTTAACAAATGGCCAAGCTACTAGACTTAAGTGTGTATTCGCAATTTGTTTCATGTTAAGACATTGGTTAAACTTAACCAATCAAACTCAAGCAAAAAAAGCATTGAATTCGATTTATTGTTTCGTTCGAGTCGATGATATTGAGATATATTGTCTCGTTAAATGATTTTAAGTCATTCTTTACTATAAGTTAAAGAATGTTTTATTTTTAATGTTGTGTTAAATTATTTTAATTAAAAAATTTAGTGAAATAAAATAATATTTTTTCCAGTGAAATATTAAAATTATTGAGAGTTGAGTGAAATAGAGAGAGAATCTACTCTGTAATAATAAAATTTTGTTTTTTTAATAAATAAACACAAGAAATAATATATATATTTTTAATTTCAACATATATATTGCATTTTTTATTAATATTATAATTTCCAGACTTACTTGTACTTGAAGCCAATCGGCAGAAAATACATTTATAGAATAATAACTAATAAAAATGATAAAAAGTAGCGTTTCCTCTTGTTTTACTTTTAATTTTATAGAAACGGATGATTTCAATTATTAACAATAGCAAAGCTTATTTTTCGGAGACGCGGTGATTTAATAACAAAAACAGTTTCTGAATCCAATTCCATCTAAGATCTGCTATATATATGTAGACCTAGGGGCCAAAGCCCCTAGCAGAATGTTGCTTTGAATAGATAGGTGTTTTAGTTCCATGCTATCTAATCACAATTTTAAAATAACAACAGTATATCCCTCACCTCCTTAGAAAAAATTTACACATATTCAAAATGGAACTGATATCTAACCAAACCCAGATTATTTTCGTTTCGCAGAATTCTAATCCTCTGTTTATATTTCTATCATGAAAACTATTCCAGTCATATACCAGCGACAATTAATAATTTCATTTCCCATAAGTAGCTCCATAAATCCTGACATCTGTTCTTTAGGTTTCTTAATTAAAGGATGAAGAAACAAATTCCAGAGTTCTTTGGAACGATTCTTCTACGTATCCTTTGGGAGTGGTGATATTTTACGTGCCAGTAATCCAGCGGATCCCACAGATGAAAGGTCCCTCAGAGCCCTTTACCGTCCGCACGTCTTCAGAGCTAGGGTTGCCATGCCGCAGTAAGGCTGGATTGCCAGTAAAAATCAAACCACAAACCTCCGGAACATTCAGTTAAAAAAATAAAAAAAAAAAACGATTTTATTTTGGATTTAAAACAAATATCTATAAAAAGTCAGATGTATTCCCTATATTTCTATTTCTAGAACAATTTTCTATTATTGTTTGTTTGTTTGTTTTTATTTTTAGTTTTGAAAATTGTTTTTATTATTTATCAAGAAATTCATATAAAAAGTGGAATTTAATCGCTATTTTTACTTCTTTCATAAGCTGGATAGTTTCATTTTATCATGCATTTTATGTGACAGCATAGCTTGAGATAGAAATTCAATTTCCATTTTGATCCGTATCAATAGCGACAATTCTAGATAAGGCTTCAGGCAGCTTTTTGATCGGATAGGAACTTATTTTAACTCAAATTTGTGTTACATTTTTAATATCGATTCTGCTTACTTCTTTAGAAACTATTAATGACCAAAATTTGTATATCCCTCAGGTTATATCAAATCACTAATTATATATCCTGCACATTCAATGCATTTTTTTCGTATTTGAGTACTTTATTCACACATAAAAATATATCTATTTCGATTGCATGCAAGAAGAGAGGGCGGAAAAGTGAATAACAATGTTTCCTTTATAAAATATTTTGCTTCATATATATATTTTTTTATAATATAAAGTAAATGTACAGAATTTAGAATTTATTCAAGAAGAATTTTACAACCTTCAAACATACAATTCAAATAAAATATTATAAGAAATAATTAAACTTACTTTCTTTAATTTTTTTACAGTTCATTAAGTTCTTAGTTAAAAATCATAAATATAATTCATGTTTTGAATGCTTACAACTGCCATAATGACCAAAGTGTATTTACAATAATCATCCTATGGAATTTCAAAAAAATAAACCGCATTCGATTGAGATTCTGAGGCAATAAAAACAGGAAAATATCGAAGTACAAGTAATTATCAAAATCTTTGCGCTATTTTATTTTCTAATACATTACTTCATAAAAATACGTTATTCCTTTTTTTTTCTTTCTTTTTTTGAAATTTTTTTTTACCAATTAATATAAAAAGCCTGAAATTCAGTTCCTTAAAAATGTATCAAATTTTTCAGAATTCAAAAAGGAATTTTTAAAATGTCCAAATCCTATTCTTTAATATTTAATTGAACGATATTCTGTTAGGAGATTTTCAATAAAATACTCAAAAATATATTAGTTATTTGCTTTGGAACTTAACTGTACAAATAGGAAAACAACGGTTAAACCATTTGGAGAATCAGAAGAAGAAGCATATAGATTTTTTTAAAGAACAAACCTATTTTTTTAATATTTCTTTTGTGCTAAAATGTCCGAGGGTTTTTTGCAGTTATTCTAAGAACGAACCTGCCTGTAAAAATCACAGAAAGAAAATTTCTGATTCAGGGAAGAAAGAAATCTTCAAATAAAAAATTACGCTGATAAAGTGTATACAAGATTATGATTTAACATATATTCATAAGAAAAAAAACGATTGTTATTTATTGGTTGACAATCAGTGTTTTCAGATAATAGCCAGACAATTATGCAAACTAAGGGATTGAATAAGAAAGATTTGAATTGTTTATCGATGCAATAACTTATAGAATTTTGAAGACAATGTATGATGCAAAAAAAGAACACTAGCAATGTTCATGAATTGCAAATTTCAAGCGTCAGTGATCAGAACTTCAGCAACCGTTGGAACAATATAATTTTTTGGTATTTATTTTATATTATTATTTATTTGCAAATAAAGTTTCTTTACGAGCAGTTGTGCTGGCTGTAACAAACAAACAAAAAACTGATAAATTCTTATATAATTTACTATTATAATAATAAAAATTTTGTAAACAAACAGGTCTTTCTATGTCGTTATTTTGTTTTTATGTCTAACAAATATATCATCGAAACCAATATTTACAACTTCATTTAATATGACTTCCTTTATAACTGTAAAAGAATTTTATAATCGGGTTTTCGCTCATTTCTTATGGGTCAAAGCTTCCAAGCTTTGAAATTTTGTACATTTGTCTGCCTATACAAAATAAAACATTATTTTAATATTTTTAGAACTTAACACAAACTAACCGATTAAGGTAATTAAATTCCTATTTTATGCCAGTGGAAGTATATGATAATGAATATGACAAAATTTTCTTTTCAGATATTATAATATTTATAATAACACTAAACCTACCGGCATTTCACCGATACATTGGAATTGCCATTGGAAGCGGGTCAAATGACCCGCTCGTGGTAGCTTTAGTGTTAATAAACTGAAAATCAAAAACTGAAAAGTAAAACATAATTAAACAAAATTATTGCTTTTTAATACACTAATAAAAGGGTGTTTTTAAAAAAACTGTTTTTATTAAAATTAATTAATTTATTTCCAAAATATACCTAATACCTAAATAATAATAAATCATCTTTTGTGTAAGCATGTTTCATTAAAGTTTAATAGAAAATCCTTGCTGCAATGCAAAAAAAAAAAAAAAAAAAATAGCGCCATGTGGGAAGAAAAAGCAAAAGTCATATTGAATTATTTGTGATTTTTCAATCTTCTCAAAAAATTTATATTTTAATATCCTATTATTACTAGAATGCTTTTCATAAGAAAAAAAAATATCCTCTTAACACAAATTAAATTAAATTTTTAATTCGTTTTAATTATTTAGTTTTAAAAATGCTATTTTATTTGTTATTAAGATTAATTTTAAATAATAATTAATTCTGAATAGAAAGTTAAAGGTTCTTTAGACTATAATGGCACTCTGAAAACATTTCTCAATTACTTATTAGTAGAGTTGATAGTTTGAACATTTTTTAAAATAAATTTATTTTCAGAAACCTTAAACGAGATTCGAACATGTAATCTAAACACCAAATTGCTTAGGCATTTCTGATTTTATTGACTGATCGGCGCGACTGTTATATGGAAACTTAAAATGGAATCCTAATAGTCATCACCAGCCACAGTCCAATCCTTCCTTCAGACGATACATTTCCGTTATCTATGTGGAAGTAATTCAACCTTACGGCATTACTTTAATCTAAAAGAGAGAGCTGGTTATGCATATCTGGAGACTTCTCATCTACTATATACTCTTGGAAAGTTCCGAAACCTCGTAGTATCCTAATATTTTAAGCTTGATTCGTTTACCTTATATTATTTCTGAAAATTTTACTCTTAATTATATAGTTGTGATAACACGCATAAAAAAATCTATTTAACACCTTTGCAAATCTCATGTTCATAAACTTAATAATAAACATGGTGAAAGATACTATTGTAGAATATATACTTAAAAATATTGTTAATAATTTATTAAAATCAGAAAATCTGAAAAGAAATAAAATAAATATTACTGAGATACTAGCAGTTTGAATTTAAAAATGACATATAACCTGTTTTGCTGCAGTAACACACTGCGAAGTTATTGTGGAAAAGCCGAAATAAAAGTTTTTTGAGCGAATTTTGTACCACGCATGTGTCATCCGCACAGTTTACAGATAATATCCAGCCAATGAAATTATTGAATTTTAATTAAAATTATAACTTTAAAAAAATTTCGTCGTATACTAACTTCGTTGAGGTTTGAGGAATATTCCTTTTTCGTCTCATATTATAAAATAGAACGTATTTCGCTAGTTATCGCAACCACTGCCACGCCAAATCTGGCAAACCCACCCATCTTGATCAGAGACACGAATAGTCCGGATTCGATCAAGCAGTCGCAGTCGACGATACCCGCGGGAGAAATAAAATTCACGCCCAGGGGCCTACCCTCATTTTGGGGGCGAACTTTTTATGGGAGGAATGCAATCGTCGGATGGAGGACAAGGAACTCTGCGAATCAAATCATTTTCTTTCACCACTTCGTTAACCTATCAGCGCACTTTCTGTAGACATATTTCTTCTTTGATCCATCCGATAGCTGTATTGATCCGAGAGACAATTTCGTCCGACTCGAGACGTCTATTTATGTACTTGTCTTTATTGTGGTACTTCCCATTTTTCGGATTTTTCCCCCGGCGAATATCATAAAAGTAGCTTTTAGGAAGTGTTCATCAGGATTGCGATCGACTACGTCCTGAAGAAAAGTTTTAGTGGATCGTTTTTCAAGTGGACTCTGCAGTTTCGCTTTGTTTTCTTGTGCTTTCTTTAACGTTCTAACCCTACATGCAAATAAGACTGGAAATAACTGAAAGGAATAGAAAATATATATATCCTGGTTTGAATTTGACGAACACAATTTCATGCTAATGATTTCTACTTTATTTTTATATTAACTGGTTCTCTTTTAAACATATAATAATAAAAAAAAAGGTAATAAAAATGTTTGCTAGCATGAAATAAAAATAGATTTGAAATTTAAATTCCAAAACTGTTTTTAAAAATCGTATTTTGAATTATTTAATGAATAAAAGATATCACAATCGATATATCGATGATATCGTGTTTTATGTTACTATGAATTCATATTACCTTGGTCTAACTCTCTTTCTCTATTTAAAAAGATAAGCCGAAATCTCATTAATATGAAGTATTTCATACCAGGCTTATTTTAAATACTAGCCGCCTTTGGCGACCAGCCGGTTAACCAGTATTACCGCTCGCTACAATTTTCAATTAAATATTTTAAGTAACTGGTCTCCTAATAGATTCTCAAATAAAACATTTTTAATCTTCAAATTTTGATAGTCATACCAAACTTATACTGTTATTTAGATCGTTTCGTCCAATTTATTATCTATATTTTGCTAATTTGTTGCCATTTCCGGTAAAACTTCAACTTTAATTTAAAGTGGAAATGATGAAATTGCAATTAATATAAAGATATTTTTTAATAAAACCAAGCGTTTTATTTTATTTATCATCTTTATTGTTATTTATTTACTATCATTATTATTGAATATGAGTATTGCAAACAGAATCGCTCGGTATTTAAGTCTTATGTGAACTACAAAATATTTTTCATAATTTATGTAATATCTCAAAGAATAATTCAACAAAAACTTCTGAGATTCAGCATAAAATTCAGTTTTTAGTTTTGCTTTCAAAAGGATTGAAATGAAATCAGTAATAATATTTGGTTCCGGCCTATAAATATATTTCAAAAATTATGAACTCTAAATTTAATGCAGTAAGGTATCATATTCTGATAAATATTCTGGACACACCAAATTTTAAATAAATGAATGTTTAAGTGATTGATTTAGTTGATTGGAAATTAACTCTTTTTATTTAAAATATTAGTGTTTCAAGAACATTTTGTTAATCGTGATATCCACAGCAGAAACTTTATGTAAAAAAAAAAATCCGTTATTTATTAGAGCATTTATTGAATCAAGTTACATAAAATATAATCATTTTCCATTTAGACCATTTTAGCATATCTGTGTCTTACTAAAGGTTTACAAATTAGCTGTGTGGCCCTGATTTGAATGGATATCCTGTTAATATTAAATAAAACTTGCCTTAAAATAAAGCTGATTTATTGGATTAATAATATAGAGAGTGTAAAAGATCATAAAATAATTTTTCTTGAATTTATTTTTTAGAAAAAATAATATTTCATATTTTTTTCATTTCCTACAGACACGTGCCAAAAATTATATTTTTGCAGATTTCATTTCCAAAAAGATTTAACTTATTTTTAATTGGAGCTTTAATCAATGTGATGGCAACACTTTGAAAAAAGCTAATTTTTTTCCATGAATGCGAAACGTGCTTAATTTAAATTTTTATTTTTTACAGAAAAAATTATTGAAAAATATAGTTAAAATATTTATTTAAAAATTCATTAAAAATAGAAATTTAATTTTAAGATTAAAACTTTAGTATCATTTAAAAGATAAATTTTTGATCTTTAACTTCATGTAAAATTCTTTTTTGTGCGGTAATATTTTCGGAAGTTATAGCAGAAACACGTCAAAATTTCGCTTAATTTTTAAATAAATAAAATTCTAGTTAAAAATTCGAAAAAATGACCCCCAGGTGCACATTCCCGGCCTCGAAGGTATACACGTGCCAAATTTGGTAGCTGTAGGTTGAATGGTCTGGCCTGTAGAGCGCCAACACACACACACACACACATTGAGCTTTATTATAAGTATAGATATAGATAGATTACAATATATAATTTAACATCATCCTTTTAATAATTTATCTGTCTAGAATGTTTCTTTGATGGATTTTCAAAATTTTCTTTTATTTTAAGATCATGAAGTATTAATTTTATATCACAAAAAATTTCATTCTTTTCATTCATAGATGGCTGCAGAATAATTCAATAAAAAGCAATAAAAATGTAGTTTCTTTTTCCCATTTCATTTTTAATTTCTTATAAATGAAGAATATAAAGAGAAATTAATATACTCATCAATCCCGAGATTTTTAGATGAATTTCAAAATTTCTCCTTAAAAACAAACAAACAAAAAAATACCTTATTATATCTGTCTCCTGTCTGCAAACACAGTTTCAAAACTTAAAGAGCTACGGGTATAAAATCTTGCATGTGAACGTTTTCTCAAAATTTTCAGATTTCTAATAGATTTAAGACAAAATTTGCCAATGGAGAATCTTAGGTTCATCTGTCCAGGTCAACAAGAAAAACTCAAAAATACAAATAAATGCACAAAATTATTCTAGATCTGTATAAAAGATAAAACCTAATATGCCAAAGGATTAACCGTTTGTCGGCATGTATATTTCTGTATGTGCGATAATTCGAAAACGTAACAACTTAGACAAAAGAAATGTGTGGCCTTGTTACCAAAGTTACACTCTCAACAAAATTTCAGATTTAATGAACGACGTCCAAAATCCATACTCAGTTTTCTTCTCTGCATTATAAAGCAAACAAGTGGGAGTTGTCACCCCAAAACTTTCTCGCATCTCTCTAATAAAGGTGTTATTCCAGAAAACGCTTTGCATGGAATTGACGTACAATAGATACGAAATATTAGCCTTTGGCAGGAATTTAGCATTTGTACGGAATCTATCGTGTCACCCTTGGCGAATTATTTGGCGATTAATCTCTGGCATGCGATTAATACTACCCGAAAATCGAATTTGTATTAAACGTGTTTCTTCCAAATGATTAAAAGCAAAATTGGACATGTAGTAATAAAATTCCACGCCAAATTTAATATATTTAAGCCATGCCGTTTAAATGCTTCTGGAAGTACGGATAAACTGTTGATCAATCTGTCATTGGTTTTAGGTCTAAACTTCATAGGCATCTACGCTTAGATGTTAAATATGTGTCAGAATTTTATCTATCCGGACAGACAGACAGACTTCCTCTGAACGAATTTTGTTCAAAATTTAATAGAATCCACATTTGGGGGTAAATACCGTATACCAAATTTCATTCATCTAGCTCAAAATGCTTTTGAATTATCTTTGTCACAGACAAATGGGCGGGTATTTTCCAAACTCAGGGAATCCTAAAACGTGGAAATTCGTCAAAATTTCTATTTCGAATTTTTCGACGATTATTATACTTTCTGTATACTATGTATACGAGAAAGTAAAAAGTTCCTATATTGTGTTAATATACGAAATGGTCAAGGGGAGTACACTTCCGCTAGTTTTATTTTTATTTATAGCTTTTATTAGTTTAACAAGATGTTGATAAAACTATAAACATTGAATCCCATAAAAAATAAACTAGATAGACGTAAAACATAATCACCCTAGTTTTAAAATAAGAATTGAAAACATAAGTAGCTTTCAGTTTTATGGTTGTTGTTGTTGTTTCTTATGGCACTTTCCATGGACAAGCCCGCTGTTACGAAGACAGCGATTTTAAGCCGGAGGGGGAGCGTCTCTTGTTTTAATAGTATCGTCAACTAGGGCCAAGAGTACGACTTTGCTACTCACACATCATTCATTCGCTTGCACAACCCCTTTTTACAGGAGGGCACATTCACACATCTCACAGATAGAACAACGGAAGAACAACCATGCCCGAACCGGGACTCGAACCCAGGAGGCCCAGATCACGGGGAAGACGCGCTACTTCTATGTCAGGACGCCGGCAGTTTTGTGGTAACATTTGAGACTAATTAAATTATAGTCAGCAGGACTAAGTTCAATAACTTATAAACCTATGGTAAGGAAAAAATATATATATTTCTTATTCTTCAAGTGAAAAGACTAAATTCAGAAAATTCAAAATCAAAATATGGTTTCTTTCTTCCAATGGAATTTTCCAATAAACAGATCGACATTTTGATCACACGCTGTCTGAAAATAAAAATAATAAATAAAAAACAAAAAAAAACTACGCAGCAAGGCAATCAACACTTTTTGAAATGTGTAATCTATTCGTGGTCTTCTGAACAATGAAGAAGGAAAAAATTTGACTACTGACAACTTTTCAGAAAAGCCGCAGGCCTTCTTTCTGGGACTCAATTTATTCAACAACGGTTTAGAATAGGGTGAAACAGTGAAAAAATAATACATTCCACACATGAAATGCTTAACACAGTGCTTCCAGGGAGGAATAAGAAAAAGAAAACAATTGTTTTTCAAACAATGAATACCTTTGTAAGAATAAATAAAAACTAAAAAACTGCTTCTTTACGTTTCTGAAGATAGACAAAAAAGTTCGAATTTTGTAGCTTCTAATATTTTTTTTTTTCATTTGCTTGTCAAAATGCTAAGGAACAGTCATTCCCAACGAGTAAATCAGTCTTGACGAACGATTATAATATTTTTAAAATTCATAGATGTTAAATATATTGTATTATA
The DNA here is from genome assembly GCA_026543865.1 of Argiope aurantia. NCBI lineage: Eukaryota > Metazoa > Arthropoda > Arachnida > Araneae > Araneidae > Argiope > Argiope aurantia. The sequence goes on from JAPMOR010051454.1 coordinate 112,579, forward strand.
AACATTAGTACCAATTTAATCATATATAATAAATGCAAAAGTTCGGTTAAAAATTAACGTCATAGGATAGAGTTAGTGGAAATGATCAGTGGTAACTTACTTGCATATTCCCTTATAAAACTGTTATCCTTCCTTCATTCAAGGTTTTCTTCAACTGTGAACTGTGAATGAGGGTTTTAAGCGTAATGAGTGCCAAAATATTCGGAGTCCTTCTCAAGAGCGTTTTGTGTTTCATCGTGAAGGGCATCAAAAATGCATTTTGGATGCCTTTTGATGATGTCGTGTCCACGTTATCACGAAAAGGAGGTGCAGTAGCTTCTGAGGGTAAAGACCCCTGAGCACCCGAGGGCAGAAGTCTGACTTCTAGCTCAAAAGAAGATGAAACTTACACACTCGCTTTCATAACCCCTTTTTACAGGGGGGCACATTCACACACCTCACAGATGAAGTGCACAGATGAAGAACAACCAAGCCTGAACCGGGATTCGAACCCGGGACGCCCAAATCACGGAGAAGATGCGCTACCTCTATCCAAGGACGCCGACTGGATGTCTTTTTTTTCCCACGGATTAAAATCAAAATTTGATACAGATTTACAATTTTAGTAACCAAATCATATGCTCATTTCGTTTTTTACAATTGTCATGTTTTTTTAGTTATCACGTTCGCTTATCTGCAAAAGTAAAGACCAACAAACGACCAATCTTTCGTCGAATTTGGTCCAAAATTTGATGACATCCGCGTGAAATGTAATAAATTTTCGTTCTTGTATTTATCATGTGCACTTGTACTCGTACAGATAGAAAGGCAAACTACATATAAATCTATTTCGTTCAAAATTGGTATAAAGACCAAGTGCAAAATCTAGAGATCCTAGATCAAAGAACTTTTGAGTATTTTCATTCACAAACAGATCGAAAAACATTTCTAGAAGTGTATTTCACTAGCTCAAGATTAGTTTTTAGTTCAGCTATATTAACGTCCCGTTGTAAAACAATACTAGGGTTATTTTGGAACGGACTTCGTAACTTTGAACCGCGGTCAGATGACGATGACATCTGAGCTGGAACCCCTCTCTCCACACCACACCACACCACAGCAACGTGAGGGCGTTTGGCGCTAACGGATTTGATGTGCAACAGACCCCCTTTCACGACGGTTCTTCGGTGGAATCGGGTTTCGAACCTGAAACCCTATGGCTCACAAGTCGAGACCTTACCACCACGCCATCGCGGCCTCTTACTAACTTAAAAAAGGCCTGAAATGCGGAAATTCGTCAAAATTACGAATATGATTTTTCTGACAACTGCAATATGCTCACTTTGTATACTTCATATACAAATATATATATAGTGAGAGAGAGATGGTAATGCATAAAAAATAGTTTTTAAATACAACAAACACAAAATAAAAAGTCGTATTTTAATTTAAAAATATAACCCAATTCAAACATTCGTCGAAACACTCATTCACGAAACAAGGCATCACAACGCTGCAATGGCATATTCATTGAAAGAAATATTGATGTTAAGAAAATAAAGACAAATTTTAGACTCAAAACATCATTTTTCCCCGTTCAAAATGGATCGAATAAGCAAATACTAATTCGAATCTTGAATTTTGAGTGTAAACAATGTGGGATATACAGCAACAATAGCTGATATTCCTTACTAGTTCGAATCCTTCGGAAAATCCTACAGAAAAGAAGAAAGCTGAGATTGTTTTCAGATTTAATTTACAAAAATCTCGTGATTTGGCTCTTGGAATGAACATAAAGACATCTCAGAAAACAAGTATCATTTCGAATATCATAACTGATGAAAGCAGGTTTCAAGACGAAAATATTTAGGATAAACGAAATAAAAATGGCAATTTTAATGAATATATGTTTTTTGTAAAAAGAATGTAATTTAGGTAATAAAGAAAGGGAAGAAGTTTATTTTGTTTGTGAAAAGGATTTGAAATTCGCCAGAAAAAAAATGCTGAAAAGAATTTATCTAGTCAAAGGTAAGCAATGATTTTTTTAGAAATAGGCTTACATAAATTGAATCACAAACGTATATTCTATTGTTTTTTTATTGTTTGCTTTCGAAAGAGAAAATCTGAATTATGAAATTCACATTTCAATCTCATGATATTGAGAAGCTATAGAATAGTGAAAACTTAAATAGAGAATGTTTATGACAAATTTTCTGAATAGTACATATATACGGATAGGATCAATAATTTATCTTGAAAATTATAGTAATGGTTTTTGTACAGTTTGGTAAGTAAATAATCTGTTTAAAATGAACTTTAATATGAAATCGCTAACCAAATATAGGCATCCATATTTAACTCAGATTGGTCTAGTTTAAACCTTGAGATATAAAACTCCATCTATGTCTAGTTTATTTGATCAAACGATAACCATCCGAGTCATCGAATTGAAAATTATTTGCAAGCTGTTCATCTTTCGACTACTATCAAAATATCGTACCAAATCTTTCTTTTGCACAATACTGTTTTGTTTTAGATTTGTAGCGTTTATCTAATCATAAACACATTTTGCTGAAAACAAAAGGTAAAATTTTACATGTTTGTAATGTGAATTAAAACATCAAATTAACTCGCCTCACATAATGTTTATACTTAATCCATATATTTAAAATAATCAATAAAACCAAAGATTTATCCCTTTAAGCCCAATGAGTTGCCTCAATTCGTTCATTTCTGCTTCATACAAAAGCTCATGAACTTGAAATATATCATCAAAGGGGCCACTTGTGCTTCACTCTTCCCCTTTCCGAGGGAATTTTCAAAAATACTATTTAATTGTACATTTTCAATATGAAAAAAAATCTTGACAAAATCTCAGAGTATTGGTTCAATAGAAGATTTTATTGCCAATCACTTATACCTCTTCCGTCCCTTTTTTTTTTTTTTGTTGGATAGCTGATATCATCGACAACGTTATCAATAGTTGCTCGTCCATTTCTATGTCACCTAACATTTTCTAGATACATCACAAATTAAAATCGTGGCACAGCCCTCCCCCCTTCTTAAACAATCGGATCCCTCTTGCTAATTTTATCCGCTACTTTGCATGCACAGCTAACAAATCAGAAAGTTCTATTGTGATTGTGCAAGTATAATTTTAAATGATACCTTCATTCCGTGTGATTATATCTAGTTGATTGACATGACTAAATTCATGCTGTTAACATGTTGGGAGAACAGCTGATCTCCAAATGCGGTTATTTGTTTCCGAAAGTTGAAGCAGCAGTTTGATGAAGAGAGCAAGTGAAATGGTGAGACTTTGATATTTTGGTTAACCCCTTAACTGTTTTATTTTCTTTACTATCTAACAAGATTCCACCTTCTATTTTGGGAATAATTCCTTATTTTGATTCAAATGGAAATCCATTGAATACTTGACTTATCTATGTATTCGAAGTAATTTTAATATTGAATTATAATAGCTATGAATGGTTTATGTTTTGCTTACAACTATCAAAATTCGATAAATCGATGCACGTATGACACTCGGGCAAAACAGTTAAGCAGTTAAAACTAAAGTTTTTATCCACTCGTAGTAGTGATACAAGAATTATTGATGTTCGCAGGCAGAAGAGTTCAAAAATGACCATTACTAAACATTAGGAGATGGTTTTGTATGATCTGTTGTATTAATAAAAAAGAATTTAAAAATATACATTCTGTGGTTGATCAAAAACTACGGTTAAATAAAAAGTCTTATAAAATACATAAAATTTGCAATATACTTATAGCAGCGATAAATTTAGCTTGTTGTCTATAGTATTTTTCATCAATGTAGTTTATTAAGATAATGTTCGCCAACCCCCAGGAACTGCTAATGCAGTCCCTCTCGGATCGCTTCGCTCGCTCGCCATCGACTAAACCACTTTAGTCTACCAGCAGATATATTCAGATTCAATTTATTCCAAAATATGATTAAACAATGAAAGAAATAAAAAATGTAAAACAAAAAGTACACTTGCAAAAATCACCTGCATCAAATTTATTTGTAAACACAAATAACTTTTACATTTAAATAACTACATACAACCACCAAAGAAATAAACTAAAAAAAATTGTGCTTTAGCAGAATTATATTCTCTTATATGCTTCCGATAGTTTCTTCCTTCTATTGAATCACTGATCAGCAAGTCTTTCCATATTTCCGGTGGATTCAACAGATGTTCCAAAACATTTTTTATGACAATATTTCGTGCATTTCCCACTTGAATTTACTTCTTTTTCCCAGTAACGTGCTTGGCAAAAAGAACTACAGGAGCATAGTCCCACAACTATGCTCCTGTAGTTCGGAAACTTCGCTCCGTACACTTAAAACGTTTAACCCTGTATCGTCCATTACGACGGGATCTTCTTATGGACGATTCTTGAGTATTTTCATTTGACCTGTCTTCTCTTTTTCGACGATTTCGTTTTAAAATCGATACGGCACGACTTAAACTCACCGTAAAATATTTTTCCGTTTTCTGATTGTTAATTTTTTGTTAAAAAATTTTTTCAAACCGATGCGAATAGATAAATTATTTTTCATTACTATTTAAACCTACTTACAAAATTTTAAAATTTGGCTATGTAGAAAAAATAAAAGGAAAATAGTTTTCCGGAAGTGATCATAAAAGAGTTAAAAAGTATATAAATGTAATACGTAGGGAAGAATCAGGAGGTGCAGATTGAATAGTTTTATAGGTACGTGAATTCAGTTAGATACCATTATGGATAGGGACTCGTCGTTCAGAATCATATAGAACTGCATAGGAAACAAAGGACTACCTAATTAAAATAATACAAGTATTGGAATAGGAGTTACAGAACCCGTGAAGTCAAATAATATTAGTGCTTGCAGGTTCGGGCCGTCTATATGTCCTAGGTCGTGCAGAAAAAGACGCCGCTTCATCAAAAAGGTATTTATACTGTTGTTATATTAGTAAAATTTCAAGTGTTAACCATAAGCTATTTATCCTAATATCATCATTGTATCACCATACCCTAATTAGATATTTGCACGACGGCGCCGATTAGACTTGGCGCCAGACGAAGTGCTTGTCTTTGTAAATATAAATATACTGAATAGTTAAGTTTAGAGGAGAGATCTTTCTTCTCTAAGTTTGATCATTCAGCACATTTACGTGTACAATAGATTATGTGGCGTAGTAGGTGCTGCAATAATATTGCTCTTGTAAACGTGAATATACTGAATGGTTTAGTTAGTTGAATGGTTACTGAATGGTTAAGTCGAACTTAGTTTGATTTTTGTTCTAAAAATAAGTCAGAAAATTTCTTCCCAGGAGAATCCTCATTTTCAATTTTCTGGGATAGATCATTAGAATACGCCTTACTAAAAGTTATTTAACCACATCTAAAAGATAGAGGGCTAATGCACATCGATGTCTGGGCGAAATTTTTCTTATTGTAAAAGCCAAATGACAAAAGTGCAAAAGTAGTTTCCAACAAACAGAACTTACAATGAAAAATTTTCAGCACAAAACCATAATATCTAGGGTTTAGGCAAGATGATTGCATATAGTACAGATGATGATGCATATTTATCATTAATAATAAAGTATTAATGAGAAAACTAGAGCAACAATTGCAGAAGACGATGAAAATGGAGAATAGCATTGGTTTTCAGAGTCCATTTTGTACACAATGCTTTCAAAACGTGTTTAGCATGAAAATATACCAAATCATATTAGTAATATTTTGAATGTATGAAAAATTTCCCATTTATAATTATCCATTTTGTTATATATAATTTTTAACCAAAAGAAAGGAATAAATCCTGACTCTTTTATTTCGTTAAGAAGATTCCATTAACCTATTAAAAAAACAGAGACAGCGAATTAAAGAATCTCATAAAAATTCAGGTAAAAAAAATGTTATCTATACTTATAATAAAGCTCAATGTGTGTGTGTGTGTGTGTGTTGGCGCTCTACAGGCCAGACCATTCAACCTACAGCTACCACATTTGGCACGTGTATACCTTGGAGGCCGGGAATGTGCACCTGGGGGTTATTTTTTCGAATTTTTAATTAGAATTTTATTTATTTAAAAATTAAGCGAAATTTTGACGTGTTTCTGCTATAACTGCCGAAAATATTACCGCACAAAAAAGATTTTTACATGAAGTTAATGATAAAAAATTTATCTTTTAAATGATACTACTGTTTTAATCTTAAAATTAAAGTTCTATTTTTAATGAATTTTTAAATAAATATTTTAACTATGTTTTTCAATAATTTTTTTCGTCAAAAATAAAAATGAGGATTAAGCACGTTTCGCATTCAGGAGAAAAAAAAATAGCTTTTTTCAAAGTGTTGCCATCACATTGATTAAAGCTCTAACTGAAAATAAATTAAATCTTTTTGGAAATGAAATCTTCAAAAATATAATTTTTGTCACGTGTCTGTAGGAAATGAAACAAATATGAAATATTATTTTTTCTAAAAAATAAATTCAAGAAAAATTCTTTTATGATCTTTTACACTCTATATATTATTAATCCAATAAATAAGTTTTATTTTAAGGCAAGTTTTGTTTAATATGAACAAGATATCCATTCAAATCAGGGCCACACAGCTAATTTGTAAACCTTTAGTAAGACAAAAATCTGTTGCGACATAAATCGTAAATATTTTATTTAAAAGTAGCAAACGATTATTTTAATAATTATAATTTTTTTTTTGTAAATCGTTGTTTAAAAACGATGCAAGAATTTTGAATGAAAATAAGTTGATGTAAATTTGATAATATTATTTATAATGTAATAAGATTTAGTTTCATAATAAGTTTGTCTGCATTCTATTTTTGTTGACGCACGAACACAACAGATTTACTAAAATGGTTTAAATAGAAAAATGATTATATTTTATGTAACTTAATTCAATAAATGCTGTAATAAATAACGAATTTTTGATTTTACATAAAGCTTCTGCTGTCGAAATCACGAATAACAAAATGCTCTTGAAACACTAATATTTTAAATAAAAAGAATTAATTTCCAATAAACTAAATCAATAACTTAAACTGACTGATTTATGAAAATTTGAATATCACTATTCAATAAAAAAAAAGGATAATTTTAGATTTTTCATCGATCGTTTCAAAAAAAATACGCCAATCAGCGCGCAGGTTTCTAAGAATAATTGGCCTAAGATTATGAAAATGTTGAGTTTTTCTAGATTTTTAACATTCAAAACTTCATAAATAAGTCTTAGTCGATCGTGGAAAATAGAAACATTCATTCATTTATTTAAAATTTGGGGTGTCCAGAATATTTCTCATAATATGATAACTTACTGCATTAAATTTAGATTTCATAATTTTTGAAATATATTTATAGGCTGGAACAAAATATTATTATTGATTTCATTTCAATCCTTTTGAAAGCAAAACTAAAAACTGAATTTTATGCTAAATCTGAGAAATTTTTGTTGAATTATTCTTTGAGATATTACATAAATTATCAAAAATATTTTGTAGTTCACATAAGACTTAAATACCGAGATATTCTGTTTGCAATACTCATATTCAATAATAATAGTAATAAATAAATAGCAATAAAGATGATAAATAAAATAAAACGCTTGGTTTTATTAAAAAATATCTTTATATTAATTGCAATTTCATCATTTTCACTTTAAATTAAAGTTGACGTTTTACCGGAAATGACAACAAATTAGCAAAATATATAGAGTAAATTGAACGAAACGATCTAAACAACAGTATAAGTTTGGTATGACTATCAAAATTTGAAGATTAAAATTGTTTTGTTTGAGAATCTATTAAGAGACCAGTTACTTAAAATATTTAATTGAAAATTGTAGCGAGCGGTAATATTGGCGAACCGGCTGGTCGCCAAAGGCGGCTAGTAAGTAAATAAAATACGATCTTTTTTTACTTGACTGAAAACTCAAATTTTATTTCGTCCCTTTTTAAAATTGTTAATTCAGTTGAAATGAATATCGAAACAATCAAAAGTACTTTTACTGAAAAAGAAATATACTTTTCAGTAGCGGGGCATGTTTATCATCAACTTATATTGACGCTATTCCATCAGCGGCAATATTCACTATTTTGAGAGTTATAATTAAGATCTGCAGGCTTTTCTTAAAGGCGCTGCTAATGAAAAAGAACAGACAAAGACTTTGATTCTGTTTTAATGCTAATAAAGTATATTTTTTTTAACCTAAAACTTACCATAAGATAATTCTTCAATATTGTTACGATATTACGTGATATTTAAAATCTGGTAATATTATAAAATTGTGTAAATATAAAATTGAATATCCGTTTACTTGAACCTTATACTGTTTCCCACCAGAATTAAACAACATTGACAAAATCGAACAAAATTGGACACACGTTTCTTAGCTGCTAAAAGGTCAAAAGCTTTATTTAAAAAATTTCTGTGGTCCTAAAGAAGTTAAAATGGGAGTAGAAAGATCTTACGTTTTCCCACTATACATTTAGAATATATTTTTCAGCAATATATATATATATATATTTGAACCAAACTAAAATTTAAAAAATTAGCTTTCCAATTATCTAAATTTCATTCCTGTACAATTATTTCTCTTAACTTAATCAATTTAAAAAAAAATGTGCAATGACACTATTTAAATTAAGGTTGAGAGTTTTAAGACGTCTTAGGGAATTGAATATAAGAATTTAAAAATTGCACGACATAAAAATATATGTATTTTGCTTTCTTTTATATGAAACAAACGCAGGAGATATTTTATATCCTGTAGGTACAGCATTTAGTATTGTATTATATTTCTAATCCATCATTCCTAAACAAGTAATGCTTCTAGACAAGGTAAAATTTAAGCTGCAAAAAACTGCCAAGAAGTCCATAGATTCATCTAAATTCTCTCGACGATTCGAGTAACGAATAATAGAAGCTTATCTCTGTGCGTGCAGTTTTAAAATACGAAGTGAATTCGGATATGACTCAGATTTGCAAAGGGAATCTCATCAAGGCAACGTCGGAAAACACAATCATTTGGCATTCGTCCAGGTCATTTGATGAGAAATCAGATGTGTAACACGATTTTTATCTGTGATTTGTGCCGCAGAAATATCATTTTACCTTCCTTTGATTGTCCCAGCGGTGAACATTAAAGCCCTTCCAGTCACTGTAATCCGACTGCGACAGTCAGATATCACTTGACAGGAATTATCTTACGTTCCTTTTGCAAAAATCCTCTAATGCCCTCGACAACAGTATTCTAGGATGGTAACTAATCTACAGAGCCTTGAAGACACGCATATAAAATTTGCTGCTCGGCTATTGTTCTAGAAATTTTAATACAAATTTTATACCTTAATTGGTATCTGTAAATTTCTAGTTACACTTTGTTAATGCAAGTACAAGATAAAGTATATCATATATAAAGAATATATACTAATTACTAAGTCTCTCAAAATGAATGTTGTACCAGCCGAGGTAGATCAAGGATATGAAGACCATCTGGTTGCATGTAGGTGCAAAACATTTTCATGGTGCCAAATCGTCATTATATTTCTACAATCTTATTTTATAATTATAAGAAAGCGGGAATAGCTCTTGAAAGACAATCGTCTCCCTCAGAATAAACGTTTTTCTTTTTTAAGGAACTTGAGGTATGGGAGGTGGGAATAGGATCAACTTTTAATGATAGCTTGAGTAGATGGAATTTCTATTATTTTTATGCCGCAGTTAGATTACTAATTCATGCGAAACAGGCAGATGAGATTTATTAAATTTTTAATCTATTGATTTAATTCACGTTTATTACGTGCGTGTACGTGCGTGAGTTCCAAAACACGTTTTGAGGAAGCAGTCATTAAGTTTAACACTTTTAATTCTTCATACTTTTTATAAAATAATCTAATTTTTAGTTCTGACCAAGATATTTTTTGTTTTGTTTTAGACATGACAATAGCAGTGTAGCGAGCCGAATAAGGCAGAAAGCAAGCAAGAACATTCGCGAGAAAATATTCTGAGCCTATAAAGTTTTAGAAAGGAATTTGTTGACTCGGGGATTTGATTCTATATAAAAAAAATAAGTAGCCCGTGCAATTAGAAGTTAAAATTGCAATGAATGCTGAAGTTCGAGTGATTAGGAAATGAGTGATATAACATAACTAATTTGACATTATATATGCATGCGTATAGCATTCTAATGTGATGTTTCCATTTTAAGCGATAAGAAAATGTATTGTTTTGATCCCATTTTTTTCATGAAATTTTATTTCTTGAGTTTAAAGGACTTTATATTTAACGCTAGATTTGAAAACAATTCGAAAGTTGGAATACAATTTTTTTTCAATTCTGAAACCAAATAAGCCTCTTCCAAAGTCTTCAGAATTCAACTGGTATTAATTATGAAAGTAATTACAGCCTACGGATTCCAGTAAATATTAAATAAATTTCATGATGAATTCGACTAATTTGTAGATTCCAACTTATGATATTAGAAATCAAATTACCAAAAGATAGATTCTGTGAAATTTAAAATATTATTTGTGTATAGAGATAAGATGTAACACACATTTCCCTTTTAACAGTACAAGATTAAGGAATTTGCAGATTTGACATGTTTCTTTTTTTTTTTTTTTTGGGGGGGGGGGGGGCTATTTTCAAATTAAAGATTTTCATTTGTGATCAATTTAGTTTTATTAACTCCCGATAATAGGAGGACTTATTTTGGGACAGATCTCGTAACTTTGAACTACTATCAAATAATGAACATCTGATCTGGTTGTCCCTTTCCAAATTTCCACACTACAACAGCGGGAATACGTTTCATGCCTCAGATTTAACGTGGCGCTTGATCCATTTACACGGTGGTTCCTTAGTAGAATTGGGATTTGAGCCGAGAATTTTTACGTACAATCAGGTGAACGAAAACGAAGGATGAACATGCAATCAATTCTTGAAATTCTAAAATCCCTACAGCATGAGAATTTTTTACTCTTAATGGTACTTTGGGAAGGCATTGGGAGATATATGCAGAGGATTTTCGGTGAAATCGAGGTTCGAAACTGATTCTATAAAATCAGGCCATCGAAGACCATCCTCTTATTTTCAATCTTATTTGCACAGCAAAAAGTGAGCACTGAAGAGTATATATATATATATGATTACTGTATTAAACCCGTCTTCCTCTCATGTTACTAACACGCTGAATCTGGCATAAATCTGGCGATTTTGGCTACTAATGAATTTCATCTTTTTAACATTCTCTTTTCTACATCCATTTTAGTTCATAGGTACAGTACCCAGATTGTCTTAAGGATGCATTCTGATGGCTTTAGACATATTATAATATATGCGGTTCTAATTATAATAAATAAAATTAGATATAATTTAATCGTTTAGAAATAGTCTACTTTAAGAATTGAACGGCGACTTAAGAATTTTGAAAAAAAAAAACATTTTATTTCATATTTAAAGGTTTAAAACCAGTAACTAGATGTGTTAAAAATATATATAATAATTCCAAATGCAAATAACAAGATATTTGTATTAAGATTTTACAAACGCTAAAATAAGATTATCATTGTAATCAAGCTTTGTTTTGAATTTTAGCATTTTTATTTAAATCCACACAAATTGTTATGAAATCGGCTGATGCATCGGAAAAAATATTTAACCTCCCAGAGGGTGCGTCCTCTATTCCAACATGCAAGATCACGCGTATTTCCTAGATACTCTATTATAAAACATAAATTAAGAAATTATTAAACCTAGATTATAAGTGGAATAAAGTTTAATAAGTACAATTGTTTTACCCAATTTTTATTTAAAAACGAATGAAAACAATGTAACCATAAAACGACCAAAGAATTGGCTGAAAAATGTTAAAATTAAATAAATGAATTGAAATATTTGGATTTGTAATACATAAAACTATAGAAACAAAACAATGGAAATAGAAAAAAAAATTGAAATTAAGATATAAAAAGCAAGAAATCAATTTCATATCCATTTCATGATTGCAGTCAGCGCAGATTGCTTAGAATACTATTAACACACAGATGTCTGACAAATCTCACAATTAAACCTTTTCATTCAAGTGCGCTTGTCACTTTGGCAGGTTTGCATCTTTTTCACCTGATGACACGTTGTTCTCATTTTATAATCTAGTTTTTCTCTCTTTTCAGTAGTTTTAAATCGTTTTCTAAAAATAGACACGTTTCGCTTTATATATCCATTCATAAGAGCATTTGCCTGCAGTTGAAGATATTTCTAAGTAGCTTTTCTTTATTGTTTGTCTAATGATTAATGTATCTATAGATTGCAACAATATAAATTTTAGAAAGATTTTTATAAAACAGTAAAGAAAAAAATATGTAGCAGAAACGTGTCTTAATGGTCCCTCGTATTTTCGGAAATACAGATACAGGGTTAATTTTATTGAAGCTCAATTTTCAAACGTTGATTAATAGTTCGTCAAAAGGAACTGCCACATAATAGCGAAAATCATTTTTTAATAGCACCCATGCGGTAAAAAGTTGCAAAAACAAGATTCTACTTTATAATTCTATCTATCTATAGTATACTTTTTGCACACATCCCCGCTGGAAGATTAATAACATTACTGTTAATAAGATATTGTCAAATCTACGATATTCTTCTCTAGCGTAAATTTCATATTTATCACGTGAAGGAACGTTTGTTATATTCTCCACATAAAATAATATAGCATTCAATATTCCTATGAACTTAACAATAAATTTGTTACAATTTTGTTGACATAAAATCGAAAATAATTTATTCAAACATCGATAATCAACTATATAGATACAATTAAAAAAGAAAACACATCTTTCAATGTCACTTATTAAACCGGGAAAGAAAGGAGCAGAAATATTTTTTATTTCTTCGCTCATTTTTAAGTAGATCGTTGAGATCAAATGGCAAGTTACTGCTGAATTATTCATATTTCCTTCCCCAGTCAACTTTTTCCAAGAATCCTAAAATCGGCTGTCTGTAATAGGTCAATAGCCGAAGAGTTCGTATAGGAAAAATTTATGGTTAAAATTTTATTACTTTAATCACTTTAGAAAGAGTTCGATGTAACTGTCCCAAGTTTCTCCAAGAGATGTCATAAGTTATATATAATTTCTTTTGTATATACATATTAAGTTATATTTTCTTACTTAAGCTGAATTACACTGTACGTGTTTTCTATATAATTATAATAACTACAGAATGTAGTTATATGTTATATTTTTTTTTAAAGAAGAACAGAGATGTTCACTGGAAATCACATTTTTACGCTTAATGATTAATGAAAAATTTCCTTTTTTAACACTTTGCTGCCAGAAAAATAATTCGATGCATAATTATCCATCTAACACAAGGACTTGTTTATTGCTCCGATAAATAAATAGGAATGTTTTTAATTGAATTTCCCCGAAAAATAAATCTACTTCTCATTACCACTCAGTACATATTTTTAACCAACGTTATTTCAAAAAAAAAAATAAATAAAATGCCCAAATGATGTACCATTTTGATGCCTGAATGGAGATATGCAAGTGTGAAGGTTTAACATGTATGAAAATTTTTATGTTAGTACTATGACAAATACCAGCATATTTCGAATAGGAAGGCATAAAGCTGAAAACTTAGCACTGTATGGAAGAATACAGTTTTAGATGAAAATTTGCATAAGTAGCGTTTTTGATTTGGTGGAGAAAATAGCACATGGGTAAATTGAAATTCAATCTTAGAACATGGATAAATTGAAATTATTATATATACATATATATATATATAATAATTTCAATTTGTTCATGTTCTGTAATTATATATTTTCCAATCTTTCGCACTCACTTTATTTCAACTTCTGAATTATAAGAGTTTTTGGTTCTCACGTTCTTCAATCTGCGCGTGCTTAAAATAATAGCGACCTAACTAAAATTCAGAAAAATTCCCTTCAGAAATAATGGATAAAAATGGAAATCTTTTTGTCACATCATGAAATGTACAAAATATTATCGTTTCACCCTTTGCTTGTTTCTCCTTAAATAAAATGTTTCATATTGTATTTAATATGTGAAATAGATTTTCACTTCCAAAGATCTTGTTGTATACGTTTAGCATTTATTTATATTATTTTATGAATTTGCAAAGAAATGAAGTTTCATCTCATGTATTTCTTGAGTTGTTAGTTTAAAAGTGCTCGAAGAAACTGTTTTTCCTTAAAAATAATGACTTTGAAATCGATTAAAAATTATACTCTGAAATGTTAAATAGTGCATTATTTTATTTAAATAAAATATATGGAAGTTAAAGTAGGGAACATTTTTTAATATAACAAATTTCATTTTTTTTAACTAAAGAAGTAATTTAAGAAAAATTTGATTTACATATAAAATCCGCAAGTGAGTGTAAATAATTAAACTGCAAGTTAGACTTAAACATTTTATTTGGCACAAAAATACTTTTTTATAGGTCATATTATATTAAAGTCTTTCTTTCATTAAATAGAAAAGTTTAAGTCAGTAAATGTAAAATTAAAGACTTTTTTTTATTTATAGATATTGTGATTTTAAATACAGAAGAGTCATGCTATAATTTTAAAATTATCTATGAATTGTAGATAAAATATTAATTCAAGAGTTATTTAAGAGTATAATTTTTATAAATTATTCATAAGTATAAATTTTGATATTGAGACCATATAAATTTTCGCCACCCTCACCATATAAATTATATGATGTACTTTATAAGAAGTGTCATCGATGGAAAGAAAGTTCTCTCAGTTGCTTCTTACCTCGAGGATGTTTTGGATTCTTTGGACGTCCTGGTTTGTTGCGCCATCTCTTAGCAGATATCGTTACAATTCCGAAAGTCAACGTCAAAATTAGGCACTGGTGGAAGATCCTGCAGTGAATAAATTAAGATTATTAGCAAAATCGGAAAAAAATGAATTTTAATTAAACCGTTTAATATTACTGAAAATAATCCCGTTCACTATTAAGAAAAGATTTAGTTTTAATTTTCGCATTTTTTAGATTTTGCCCACTATTGCCAAATCAGTAGCTAATTTTTTTTAAAGGGGGGGGGCGAGATATGCAGCAAATAGATTATTTCACTTGGCTTTCTTTTCGGTTTTAGAACCTTTTTCTTATAAATTTCATCTGAAGCTATCCAAAACAAAATTCGGAACATCTAATTATGTAGCATTCGATTGACCTCCTGTTGTAAAGCTAAAAAACGCTATTTTAGGAAACGTAGTATGTGATTTTCAATTGCGTCTTAACAATTTCAAATTTCTAGGTAGCATCTACACCAAGCCAATACATTTAGAAGGATTTAGCATATATCAAGACAATGAAAATAGAAAATCTTTGATAGAATTGGGTTTTGAACCTTTGACTCTCCGATCTAGTAGTTTAAATTCTTGCAGCATCAAGTCGTCATCTGTTTTTCGAATAAGATTTATAATCTGAGTCTTAATAAGTAAAATTAAGTGCATAATCCCTTTCTCTTTTTTTTATCCTCCAAATGTCACCGCCAGTTTTTCTCGGTTTTATTGTTCAGCATCATTACTTTATATGCTTATTTTCTGAAATTCCCATGGATTCTTAAGTTTTCAGGAATTCGAGATAGAATTCGTAGACAGAAAGACTTCTGTCTACAAATTCTGTTCATGAATTCTAGAAGCTAATTTTTTAGACACCCCTCTCCCCCGAAAGCGGAAATAATTGGGCACTTGCATATAATTATTCTTAGAATTTATACGCTGGCGCAGTTTAGTTTTCATTGATAAGTGCCTTCTTTCACTATACATAATTCTCAACAGTTTTTTATTATAAGAGTTTTATCTAACTCACCGCGAACTGGAAACTATATTTGCCATCTTTATTGCTTATTTCTTAAGAAATGTCGATTATATGAAATCAGTGTATTTGAGCGATGTATTTTCAAGAAAAAATGGACGGAAATGAAAATTTCAAAAAATTCAAACAGAAATTGAATTTAATAAATTTATCTTTCCATATCAAGCGATAGTTAAAATTCCTTACATTCGATTAGTTTTATACAGTTTCATCTCCTTTTCTCTATGCGAGTTCCCTCTATTGTTCACCAAATATATACTTTTAAGATGACGCATCATTTTGCACCAATGTACGAATAAAAGCCATAAGCAGTATTCAGCATTTAAATAATCATCTTCACAATCATTTATTCCGCTTATGAAATTATAGCAAGAAATACTCATTACAATCCATATTTTTAAGGGAATAAAGAACTAAAGAACCAGTTCCCCAGCACCAATCACTGACTCCATTTTGTCAAAAGAAAGTACATGATCTTTAGTGATGTTTTTAAAAATCGCCTGCCATCACAACCCTCCATTTTCCAGAGAAGTTTCAAAAACCCTCTTATATTGTACATTATCTGTGATGAAAACCCACGACAGTATCCTCAAACTCGACAAATGCACCGATTTCGAAAATTTTCATTTAATGTGAAAGCTCTTGATCCTTAAATACGTCATCCATGGCCGTCTGAGGTCTCACCATTCTAAAACTTCGAGAGATGAGACGAAACTCCGAATCTTAACAACTGGACAGATTTCGCCAATTTACAGACATTATATTTTGTATTTACGATTCAGAAGGCTCTATGTCTATTGTTGAATTGCTGCAATTTAATTTAAATTAACGTTTTCAATCCATTATAATAAGATGCAGTTGATCACAGTTGGTACGACATGACTTAATTCTATGAATTTCATTAACGAATTTTCGGTCACAAAGGCGGCTGATATATTTATATTGTAGTAATTATTGAATGTCTTTTTGTTGAAATTTTGTTTTCAGTAGTTAGATTAAAGAGAATAGTAATTTTTAAAGTGACCAAGGAAGTAAATTGAGTGAACTGTTATGTAGTATTATAAACTATAAAAACCTAAACTCATGAATGTTTTATATTACAGAGCATAAATAATACTTTTACCGCTATCAATGACCTTTTTCTCATGCTTTCATCATCATCGCATCATTTGAGATATTTGAGAATATTTGGGTTATAATTTTCTTTTATAAATTAGATTTCAGTTTGCAGTAACAAAAATTTGTCGAAATTAGTTCTCAGAATATATATTTCTCCAGAAAGGAACGGACATTTTCAAGTCGCACTTTTTCAACAATTAGACAATTTCTGCTTCTTTTTTTTTTTTTTTCCTTTGCTTACCAAAAATATTTCAATGGAGAAAATTGTTTATCTTATAACAATAATTAAAAAATTGTATTACATAATTTTCCAATAAATACTTAAAGCAGAATCTTTAAATGCTATTATTTTCTCTATACCATAAAACCGACAGAAATTCTTAAAAACTGCCAGAAGTTAAGAAAAATCGCGATGCTTTCTTGCGTTTTGCTGCAGTGAATATCCAATCGAGTAATTGAAAGAACAATATGTACCCAGCGGAGAGTTAGACCCCCCCCCCCAATTCAGATGGTGCGTCAAAGAAAAAAATAAAACAACCCCCCTACCATCTCTTCCTCTCTTCTGCTTAATTACGACAAGGGCAAGAAATTTGTAGCAAACTAGAGATTGGAACGTGACGGGGATATTGTTGGATCCGTAAACTGGGTGTCCGTTGGCCTGCCAACCGTCTGGGCCTAACGAGGCCTAATCACTCTGCCTAAACAAGGTTATGGGGAACTTTTTCTTTTCCTTGAAAAAAAGAAATTGAATTGTTTCTGCTTGTACTATTTGTGGCAACCCTTTTTCGTCATTTGGTTTTCTTATTTCTTTTCTTGACAACGTCTGATGCTGATTTCGTTAAGTTATTTCGCTTTATTCGTAACAATGTAAAAGCAGTTGTTAAGCCATTTATTCGTAACAATGTCCATACCGAATTTTTACTAGACATTCAGTCTGAAGATACTGAAGATGTAAATTTCAAAATCCTTTAATATGAAACGAAGAAAATTTATAAGCAGTAAGAATCTTTATATTTCAAATTTCTGTTTAGAAGAAATGCCACCAGAAAATTAACAATATCGATATATATTCACCAAATCTTAGAGCTCTAACGGATAAATGAAATTAGAGGCGATAATAAAAATCAATTTCCTTTTCATAAAAGAAATTATAAAACATTAAGGATTTCACAGTAAATATACTTCGATTCTATATAAATTATAACTAATCAAAATTATTAATTACTTATTATTGATAATCAATATGTGAATGAATATTTTCACTACCCGAAAACTCCAGTTTAAATTAAATATGATTTTATTTAAATTAATATTTTGCTTTCATGTGTGAGCACTATACGGAAGGAACAGTATGAAAAGTTCAAGAGTAATTATAGTAATTTTTAATTAAACTGTGAAATTTGCTATTGAAAAAGATCCTAATTTTTATTTTTATTGTTGCCAAATATTAGAAATACCAATTTTATGCCTTCTAAAAGTTTGGTTGCAGCATCAGCGTTAAAAATGTTTAGGAAATATTTTTAAAGCACTTATTTTTTTTACGCGTATTAAAACGGTATTTTTTTAATATAATAATACAAATATATTTCGAAAGCTATCTTTGAAACAAAAAAAAATTATGCTACCATTATGCTTTATTATTTTTAAATGATTTTTTTTAAAAGATAAAAGATTACAATTTGTGAAAATTGGAATCATTAACACTTTTTAACTAAAATAGCGAGAAAGAAAAAAAAAATTCTTTTTAATTTAAACTAATGCAGGTCAAAATAATATCCATTCATAGGATAGATTATTCAAGACTATTATGAATTTTGCTGGACGTTTTAATACGGTTACGAAATTTATCCTTCATTTTCTTTTTCCTTTGTCCTTGTGACTTATCTTCTGAGCTGCAGACTGATTTATTTTCATAAATTCTCAGCTTGTCTTCAATTTGGAGACTGGGATGAATGAAGTTTCTGAGAAACGTGATACATAAAAGCACATAATCAACAATAATACAGGCGGGTGTCTGCAACCTTTGTCGAACTAAAAGATTTCCTCAGAGATAATTTATTTTGTAGACTGACACACGTATATTCTTTCGCTAGCCTTTCAAGGGTTTCAAAAGCATAATTTTTAAATTGTCATCATGTTTTCTGAATATTGACCGTAACGTGTAAAACGTCTTCACTCCAGAATGTTAATAGATTCTAATAACTTTAGAAAAGTCCTTATTTCACGCTTTAGTCCAGTAGGAGATTTTTTTTTTCCAGTTCAAAAGATGTCTTTCATTCTGATTATTTTAAAGATGGAGTCAGATGCAGTAATTTATTAAACTGGTTCCAAATTAAATATCAAATGCTATATCAATATCTGATATACCTGAAGATGCTAAATCATCATTCTATTGTTCAATTCATGAAAATAATTAGTCAATAAAAATTTCAATATGAAAAAAAATTATTAAAATGGAAGGCACTTTGAGAGCGTGAAATTAATATCTCAATATCAATTTATATTCTAAAATAAATTAAAAATCTATATCATGACTTTTAATATTTATAATTCATTATATATTTGCTTAACATTCCATTTGCATACATCTTAATATTACTGTTTTCATATTCATACATAACATAGCAATTATTCGTTCGCTTCATTACATAAACAATTCGAATAATAAAACAATGGTAAAAAATTAAAATTTTTAGAAATACAAGTTTTTTGTTTCAACAAAGAGAACTTTTATTTATACAAGACGTTCTAAAAAGTCGTTAGAGCATCGTATGTCATATGCAATAGGAAGTAGGAGGCAGTATTATTAATAACCTTCAGACTATGTAAAACAAGTATTCCAAGAGCTTGCCATCTGAAGCTATAACGTTCTTCATACATCATACATTTTTATTCATGCAACAATTTTATATTATTGAAAGTTTATTTATCAATAGACTGTTGTGCACATTATTTGTTGCCAAGAAAGACCTTAAATAAGTATGTCAACATTAGACTTGAATTAATACTTATTGTACCAGAAATTCATCGATACATTGGAACTGCCATTGGAAAACAAGTCTTTTGGCACTCGCGATTGTCTTAGTATTCAAGTATGTCAATATAGATATATGCCAAAAAAGAGTAGTGAAAGATAGAATATTTGGTTTTATCTTCATATATTCGAATCGTCGACAGGGTATATCTAGAAGCTGAGAGAAATTCTAGTGATAAGTGAAAAAGGAACGTAATAACTTAATGAAATTTATAACGATAATCGCATAATCCTTTGTGGGAATTTATTCTCTTGGTATTTTATTACTTTATTTCTTTTTAAAATGTGCAGTTTGTTTTAGGTTATTTATATGTACTGCTACTTAGGTTTTTCTTCTATTTTGACATATATCGTATTATGCTTTAATGATTGAATTATTATTGCAATAATTATTGAAAAGGTTAGTTTTATCTTAATGTCGCAAAAACATTTTTTTTAATTCAACATTTATCGTTAGTGCATGTCGAATGTTGATATTTGTCAGTGTTAGTGAGAAATAATAAAATTCAACAAATATTTTGGACACATATCAAGCGATTATGAAAATATTGACATCCTCCGGAGAATATCGATCTCTTACAGTAACGTATCCATTATTCCTCATTTAAGAGAATAGTCTTCTGAGGTGATAACTCTTTGCGCGTGCAATCTCGTCTTCTTCGAGGGTTGCCTTTTAAGTCTTTACAAACGCCCAATAGAAGGCGCTACTGAATATTTGTCTTCAGGATATTTGTAAAATTCACATTTTTTTTATCTTGGAATCAGTGGCATCTTAGAAATCTCCTGCGTATTTTGTTTACGTTGAGTGTTTAAAAAGAGCAAGTGAGTGTAAAAAAGGAAATGACTCGTAAAGTTTTCCTTTGAATGATTTTTCAGGATTTTAAGAAAGGCCTCACTTAACAAGAATGAATAGAAACGCTTCGTGAAACTTTTGGTGTGAAAACCAATTGAAAAATGGTATGAAATTCTGCAAACCAATTGCGAACAGCAGAAAAGACTGTTTGCAATTGGTTTTCAGAATTTCGTCGTGGTCGTGCGTCCGTCAGTGACGAATCTCGTTAAGGACGACCAAAATCAGTAGTGAACTTCGATGCTGTGCGTAAGATGATTGAAGAAGATCGGCATGTCACGCATCGTGAGATAGAAGCCTCCCTTGGCATATCACAGACTGCAATACATGCGATTTTGCACGAACATTTATCTGTTAAAAAGATTTGTTCCAGATGGATTCCGCACAATTTGACAGGAGCTCAAAAGAGGCTCGTGCAAATTGGTGCAAGGAAATGCTAAAATAATTCAAATTGAGAACAGCAAAATCCGAATACAACATCGTTACAGGTGACGAAACTTGGAGATATTCGTATGAGCCGGAAATTAAACAACATTCCATTGTTTGAGTATTTCAAAATAAACCAAATCCTACGAAAGTTGCTCGTTCACGAAGCAATTCCAAGAAAATGATTGCTTGTTTCTTCCGCATTACAGGACATATCGCAACCATTCCTTTAGAGGATTCCTTTAGAGGAAAAAACTGTTAACGCTAAATGGTATACAGAAATTTGTTTGCCAAAATTCATCAACGAAAGCAGGAAAAACAACAAAAATCGCCAAATCATTCTTCATCACAACAATGCCAGCTCCCACACAGCACGTGAAACAATTGATTATTTGAAGGATAAAAATATAGACTTAATGTCTCATTGCCCATATTCTCCTGATTTGTCACCTAATGACTTTTTCTTGTTCACTTAAATAAAAAAAAAATGTGTGGGCAGCAATTTTCATCACCTCAAGAAGCTGTTGATGCCTTCCAAAACCATGTATCTGAGATATTAACTTCACAGTGGAAAAATTGTTGAAGAATTGGTTTGAACGGATGGAAAAGTGGATAAATCTTAAAGGATAAGTGGATAATAAAAGTAGACAAATCTTAATCGAATATTTTGAAAATCAATAAAACATTTTGTTCCCAAAAAATTCTTTTTCTCCCATCTTTTTGTAAAAACTTAAAAGGCAACCGTCGTATTGGGAAAAAAAAATAACTGGTTTCTGCAAACCTGTCATTACTTTTAAGTTTATAAAACTACGTTAAAAGACATTAAGTAGAACACAAAAGCAGAATTAAAAAAAAAATTAGAGCTACGAATTTCCAAAAATCCGAGTATTAAAATCAATGTTGAGCTTTTTAAAAGCTAATTTTGGAAGTTATATTCTTTAGACTTTTGAGAGTTTTTCCCTTTTTTCTGGAGGGAGGGGGATCGATTTTTTTAACCCACAGTTTTTTAATATTACGTTACGTATCCTGCTGTATGCTTTAATTATTCAATTTTAGATTTAAAATTACTCACTGATCAGTATTCAGTCTTATGTTCAGAAAAATTATGCATGTTGAATTTCTTTTAATCAGAATCTCGTAATTGTGCAATTGTAATGGAATGTTTCACGAGTATGCTTTGCGGAACTTCTTAAAATCTTTTTAACCAAAAAGTTATAACTCTTACCATTTCGACCAAGAAATCTGGCTACATTCGTGTCATCGTTGGCAACTGATCTTGGACAATCATTAATAGTATCTAAAAATCAAATTTGTATTTCGGACACATTTTACTTAACAAAATGAAACAGAAATTTGTCACAAAACTGCACTTGTAGTCAAAAATACCCATACCAAATTTGCTGCATTTAAGTCATTGCGTTTTTGAAATATCGCGTTTACATGTTTCTGAAAATACAGATAAATAGACATACAGTCAACCCTTTGTCGGAGTTGGCTCAAAATTTGACAGATGACTTCATTATTGATGTTAAAATTTAAGAACCGAATTTTTTTCGTCTAGTTTGTTTTTAATCTTTGTTTTGTAATTATTATGTTAACTTATATTCTATCAGCTGGGTAGACGGATTCCCCTGAACAATTTTACTCAAAATTTGATGGATATCTGCAAATTTGGTGTGAACACCGTATATACCAAATTTCAACTGTCTAGCTCAATTTTTTTTTCAATTATCTCTATCACAGACAGATATAGCGGGAACACCCCCGACCGGTCAACAACTAGGTCTTTGCGCGGTGTAACCGGAGGGCCCGCAGAATCTCTGTCACAGACAGACGGACATTTTTCAAAAATGTGTTTTACAGTCTCAGAGAGGTCCGAAACGTGGAGTTTCATAAAAATCTGGAGTTTAAATTTTTTTTTTGATGATTACTATACTTCTTCTATACTACGTATACGAGAAAGCAAAAATTAGAATTGTTTATTTAGTTTTCTACAGTATACTAAAACGATTGAAGCGCTGATGTGGGTGCTTCAAAAAATTAAAATCTGAGTACGCGGGCGTTCACGGCTTTGACCAATATTCACGATTTTATGCGGCGGATGGAGGTTTAGAGAATCAGCGAGAAAGTTTTGAGGTGATCCCTCCCACTTGTTTTCCTTTCTATTATACATAGTTTTCAAAATCCATAAGTTAGCGTATGCCATGAATAGCATACAAATGTACAAAAGTTAACCTTTCCAAACATGAAACAAATCAAGTTAAACAAAAATGAAAATGAATCCTACCGATGGAACGTGAGATGAAAATATTCAATGTTGCATTTGCTTGGCAAATAAATGCATTGAATAAGCGGAATAGAAATGAAACGTCTTGAAAGCTCATTTTTATTCCAGTATAGCCAGCTTAACACATTCCATTCCATTTCAAAAAACGATCTTTTTTTTATTACAAAAAGCCTTTTAAACGTTCTTTTGTTTCCAAATGTTCTGTTTCTCTTTTAATAAGATGGCGGCATCCTTTGATCCAGCTATCAGTGAAGAAGTAGTAGGCATTTCTGACAGAATAAGAACACCCTTTCCCTCTCACTCTGAGGAAAGGCATCATCAGATACCAGAGAGCAACATATGTCGAGAGGATGGAGACAGAGTTTGAAATTGTTTTGCTACAAGAACGAAAATTAGCCTGAGGGACGAAAAGGGAAACTCTCGAGTTACAAATGAAAAAAGGAAATGGTTAAAAGGATTAGTTCCACACATTTCGAGAATTCTTCGAACGCATTCCTTTGAAAGATATGAAAGAAATAGATTTATTTTAAAAATATGCTATTGCAATTGTTCGCTTTTTGTTAAGTAAATAGCTCGCAGGAAATTCGGAATATTGAAAAATATTTAGTTTCTGAAAAGTTGTTAAAAAAAGTAATTGGTCATTTTACAATATGTGAAAAAGTATTGATACTGATAGAAATAATGATAATGTGAATTCTAGGAATGATAATTCAGTGTTGATGTAAATCTTATAATTTTCAACGAGCAATTCTTGTATATATATAAATTCATTTATTTTCGTGCATCTTTAGAACAGCTCTAAAGATTTTCATCAAACTTTATATTTAGATAAAGTTTTGCTTTTTTTATTTTATCTATACAGGTGTCTTTCTTGGAGGGGGGAAAACGCGATTTTGAGGGGAAAAAAGAAACATTTTTTATACCACTTGCGCTGATTTAAAAATTAAATTCTGTTTATATTCTGATTCATTTTTTACGCAATTTATAAGTTTTTCATATTTAAAAAAAACAATATGAAGTGATTAATTCAAAAGCGGGATAAATTCGAAATATGTTTCTCTGTCCAGAGAGAGAATCAAATTACATTTTCTCGGATAATCTGCTTAGCTATTAAAAAAAAAATCAACCATTTTGCTTTTGAATTCTAAATGGTGGATGGTATAAACGAATATTTTCTGTTGCTTATCAAAGCTTATTTCTTTTGTCGCCGATAAGCTATATTTCGTCAATCTCCAGGGAAAAGAAAAAGCAGTGCGAATGCGAAAAAGCAAAATGGTGTAAAAAAAAAGTCGACAGCGGAAGACAAGACGGATGAAAAATGGCGGACAAGAATGACAACAACCAGCTATCTATCCTGATTGACAGATGCTCTATTCAGCAGAACCGAATATTCAGGGTCGTTGGAATTCCGTCATTGCCTCGAAGGCAATTCGACACCTCTGTGTAATTTTTGCTGGGATTTTTTCTTTCTTTTTTTTTTATAAACTGCCATTTATGTAAAGACTTACTTTCTGTCCATAAATAGCTTCCCACTTTCCTTCTTTTTTTGACTTTGACCCACATATTCCATCAAGGTTCATTTCGAAAGAACTTCCAAATATTAGGCTAGACAGCTGGCTTTTTTATATCGGTCGAAATAGGGTTGACATAAACAATGGATGATGAGCAACAGATATCCTCAATAAAAAGAAGCGTCGACCCTCCTACTTCATAGCTTTCACGTTTCAGACAAATAAATACTAATAAAAAAAGATAAAGGGAATCTCATATAGGAAATGAAGAAAAAGAAAGTATTATGAAGAAAGTACAGTATATTCAAAAAATTCGAACTCAAGATTTTGACGGATCATCATGTTTTAGACCTACCTTCTTTTATTAGAAAAAAAATTGGTGGGGATTAATGTTGGTTGACTGTAAACACTATAACTCTAAAACGCTTTGAGCTAGAAGGTTGAAATTCAATATGTGTTCTTTAAATCATACTAGTCGCCTTAAGCGAATGGTTTGTTTGTCTAGATTATTGGATTTTAGGCTGTCAATTATTCAAATAGGATGCATTTCTTTAAAAAACATTTCATCTTGTAATTTAACACGACTAAAACAACTGAATTCAATTAAAACAGTTCACTGCAATTTACAAAGCGTGTTTATTACGAAATAAAAGCGGAAGTGAAAACCCTGCTATGGATTGAATGACTGGCGGTAGCACATGCTTGAATGTTTCGATGAGGAGTTGGAATTCCATCATAGCATTTACAAGCATTGTTTCAGTTGGTGCATCAAAATGAATTAAAAAAAATATTAAAATTAAATGAAACTTGTACGGAAATGAATTTAAATCATAAAAAAATTATTTTATTCTTAAGTTAATAGAAAAAGCATTTTTGTAGGATTATTATTTCCGAAGATATGAGCAGCAATTTTCGTAGGCAAGTCCAAGATTACAGCTAGATTCAAGATTAAGATATGGGAGCCAGAATTACTGCTTCTTGCCAAATATAATCTGACCATTTTTGTTGCAATTTTAAAAGCCGTTTGTTAGCATTTCTGATATATACCCAGAACTTTTAGAGTTTTTGGGTGAGTGGTGCGATTTTGATGCATTTGCCAAGAAACCATGCCTTAAGTCTTATTACAATAACTTATCTGGCAACATTAAGCCTATTTTTGCACTTTATTGAATTTTTTGCTTTAAGTCTGTTTCTTGATTTCTTTTAAACCTTCTTTCTTCGGACTGAATTTCATCTTTGGTGACATGAGGTTCTGCCTCCAGAACACATCTACTAATGTTTAATGGTAGTAATAATGTTTTGCAGCTCCGGAGAATTTGATTCAGTACAGCAGTAAAAATGTTCAATTAATGAAGCAGTCTGAAATTCGCATATTTTGTTTATTTTTGACTGTTGCCATTACACAATTAATAATAAGCCCGATTTCTGTGCCACGTGCGTTACCGTTACATATAGAGAGAGATTTATAGATTTTTATTTTAAATGCTAAACGAAATCCACTTACAAGGAATTTGACTGCCTAGCTGTCCGAATGTAAAATGAATATGATAATTAAAGAATGTAAAGAGATATACGTAAAATTCAGTACACAGTTTTAGTATCTAAAGTATAGACCCATATCGAATTTTCAACCCGATTTGCCAATGGATCTGTCACTCTGTCTATTCGCATGTATGAGAACACTTTAATTCAAAAACGCATTACCTTAGACAAATGAAATTTAATATGTGATTAAATATTGATTTTAATTATTCGACATAAAAAGCCCCCAAATGCGTTTTTCTTGACTCCTGAAACTCATAGCAGACAATAAAACTCTAAGCACCCCTGGCGTTCAAGGTCCACGATTTTTATGAGGTGGGAGAAAGGATAACGTCTTTTTAAAAAGATATGAGAAAAAGTATTGGAGATTCCAATCCCACTGATTCTGTTGGAAAAGTTAATAAATGCCTTTGAAGTAACTGAAAAGTTTGGACAAGTTTGAAATGAAAAATAAAACGATTCTTTTTAATCTTGAAATTATCAAATATTTGACATTACAACTGATTTCCTTAAAGCGAGTCACCTTTACAAATGCACTGAATATAAAATAGTTTTTCTTTTAATGTATAATCAAGAACAAGTAACTATTACAGCCGAAATGAGAAAGCCCGCGTATCATATCGGGGATTTGATTTTTTTTCTAGACTAAATGAGATTCGATTGAACAAATATGGCTTAAAACAGAATTGCTATACACTACTTTGATATTACGAAGCATTAAGGAAGTTGA
>JAPMOR010051454.1:139964-165597 GCA_026543865.1 Argiope aurantia
TATATCGTTCTCAGAAGAAACTTGCATTATTTTCAATTCCATTTTTATATGGCCAGATAAGAGGAAGAAAACAAAACTGACTCATATATTCATTAATATCCCATAAAGCAAGATAAGAAACAAAAAATTTATCTCTGTATTAAATTCATCTTTGGTATCCGCAAAAATTTCAAAGAATTTTAAAATTTTGTATTAGACTCTCAGTAATGCTAAAAATTCCTGATCAAAGTCAGCCAATTAACAACCGCATCTAATTTTAAAAAATCATTAAAAATCAATTTAATAGCAAAATTTAGTGCATAAAATATACAAAATTATGCCATATAATATAATAAAATTTAATAAATAAAAATCTGAGGCTCAACCTATTGCTTATACAACATACTAAAATCATTGATTTCCACGTGCAGTCACTTCCACCTCACCACATCCGCTCGTCTTTCGTCCTGCTAAACACGCTAGGTTATGCACATAAACGGACCGTTTGTGTGTACTTGAAGACAATGAACCATTTTAATATTTCAAAAACTTTATTATTAGTTATAATTTAACTAAATTTTGATTCTAAACTACTATTTCCATCTAGTGATAAATTGATTTCAAGATTACACAATATTTATAGAAATGAATTATAAAATTCAAAAAATAAAAAATAAGAACTGATTGCAATAAAAATTTTAATACACAAAAACAGTTTTTGCTGAATTTATTTGTTTTAATTTTATTACTATGGCTGTGAATTTGAAATTGGATTCCGTATTTAATTACTTAAAATAAGAGCCTAAATTGTTTTTTAAAAAAATCTATCAAAATATATGAATAATGACGTGTAACGTATATAAATTTGGTAAATTCTAATTATTCATAAATAAGATTGATGAAAGCAATTTTTTTTATAAAAAACGAATCAGTGTTTTTGGTAATTAGTATTAATATAAGAAAAATGTTTACTTATAAAAAGAGGAATTCGATAAACAAAACATTCATTTAAAACTTCAATTGTTCCAAACCTTATTCCTCAATCTTTTACACAGAATTTTTTTGTTCCAGAATAGTTGATACTTTATTTATGTTTTCAAAATTTTGGTAATGAAATTGAAATTTGGATTTGTTCTATCAATGATTAAAAATTTTAAATCAAAAGCATTTAAGATTCCTGATTTAAACTATTACACCACAGCATGGATATTAATTTATGGAGAAGATAGTTGACTTTCAAACTGGCAAGACAATGCAGTAAAAATAGCATATTTTCTAACGAAATGAAGATTATTAGTTACACATGAACAATAATCGCTAGAAAAAAAAACATCACAATTTGAGCATATTAGTATCCATATTTGAAAGGAAGAGGCATCTTTTTGTTTTTGCATTTTAGTTTCAAATATACAGTAGTTTTCATGACATAAAATACTTTAAAGAAAACTTTTTTTAAGGAAACGATCTTAAAGCGATATGAGATAGAATTGATTGATTTTGTTGCTCAATTCAGAGGTAGCTTAAATTTCTTGAACTATCACATTTCAAGACCTGAAACTTTTCAAAATTTGATCCATCTTCATTGGTGGTCTTTTAGATTTAAATCAAGAAATATAATAATATTACAAATTCTCGCTTTACTGTGTATAAAAAGAATTTATGTCGTGGACTTAAATTAATAAAAAAAAAAATGCTGATAAAAAAATTACAATTTAGCTTATAAAATGAAATGAATCAAAGCACAAAAGCATTAAAATGTAAAAAAATGAAAATCTCCAAATCAAAATAAGAATTATAAAAATATGGTGAACAACAAAGAAAGCAGCAAAATAAAGAAATTATGGCACAGTGAATATCAGAAGATCTAAAATTTTTGAATATTCGTTAAAAAAGTAAAATATAAATATGGCCAGTTTCCTTTATCTTTAATTATCTGTAGATGTCCACAAAGTGCTTTTGGCATCTGTATTTTTTATGCGCATGCGT
Source organism: Argiope aurantia (assembly GCA_026543865.1). NCBI lineage: Eukaryota > Metazoa > Arthropoda > Arachnida > Araneae > Araneidae > Argiope > Argiope aurantia. The sequence continues at coordinate 141,930 of JAPMOR010051454.1, forward strand.
CTATCTTGTATTTGGCAATGCACTTTTTTTCTGTTTTCATCATTTGTTTCAATTTGTTTTTAAGGATTTATTTTAATTTGACTATGCCTGAACATTATGTAGTTATTGAATCGTAAACTCTACATTTAATTTTTTTTAATGTTGGATTGTAACAAAGATTAATGAGCTGAAATCTGCTTATATTTTTTTCAGCTTTATTTTAATTTGTATTTGACATTAAATTTCCACGGAAATGCGGATTTAGGAGTTTTCAAAATCGCATTTTATCACTTTTGAAGATGAGTAATTTTTTTATGTAATAATATGCCATTCTTTTAATATTTCAAGTACTTTGTATATAAATTTCTTCATTTTATTGCTCATTTAATCATATTATAAATCTATTTTTTATGTTTACGTTGGCAGAATTCAAATTCTCTTATCCTATATAGTTCAGTTTATTTATTTATTTTTTTTTTTTTTTTTTTTTGTTAATAGACCACTTTTTTTTTCAAACCGAATTTCTTAATAATTTTAATTTGAGTATTCGTGAAAGAGCAGATCCTTCTGTAAAGAAATAAAAATTTTGATGTTACTAGATATTTACATTTAAGGCGTGTCATAAATAATTATTTATAAATTGCCCAAGCACTCCACCAATGTGTATGAGATTTTTCATCACAACTTTTGTTAATTAATCTGCATCTTAGCTATTGCTAACAGTATAATAGTTCATATATACGGGCTCATCTTCTATTTGCTTAGAATAGTTAAACAGCACATAACACATTTTCCACTTTCTTTTCGCCGATTTCTAGATTTTTGATTAGATATTTTTTCCACATTTCAGTACACTAATAAAAGCGCACTGTGATTAGTGTTTTTTTGAAAAACTTCGTATCTGCTGTTTTACTAAGTCAGTAAACTTTCATTGTTGCACAAATTACCAATTGTAATAGAATTATTATTAAATCTACAACTGTTATCTGGACACACCAGTTGTCTAAAACAAGAAATATTATTAATTTTAGTAGAAAAATTGCTAGAAATGCAAGAAAATTTTTCTAAGAAATACACGTTAATGTTAGCATGATTAATGCAAGATAAATTAAAGTTTGTAGAATAAGCAACGTTGTTTCTTTTTGGAACCAGAAAAAAAAACAATTTTCAAAACCAGAAGTGAACTTGCAATAAAAGTAGATATGCAGGTGGTTATCAAAATAATGGAAACACCTTAGATTTATAAAGAATCCTTTATTAGTTATGGTGTAGGACTGCCTTTGGCATGTAATATAGCTTGGAATCGCCTAGGAATCGATTCATACAAGTGTTGAATAGTGTTTAGAGGAATATTGTACCATTCTTCCTGGAGATATTGTGAAAGTTCTGGGAGAGATGCCGGCGGAGAATATCGATTTCGTATTGTACGCTCTAAAATAGACCATAACTGTTCAATTATATTCAGCTCGGGTGACTGTGCGGATCAAGGCAGATATTTAATTTCATCCTCTTGTTCATCAAATCATGATTGGACAAGTCTCGCTGCATGGGTAGGTGCATTATTATCCGGGACAATTCCATCTCTAGCAGGAAACAAAGTTTGCATCCTAGGATGGACCTAGTCAGCTAAAATTTCTCTATGCTTCTCCCCAGTGATCCTTCCTTCTAGGGTTACGTACGAATGGTTCAGCAGAAAACCACGACAAGGTTGCCCATATTGCCAGGATAGATCCACGTCCATGCTTGATAGTTGGAAGACGACAATCACGATCATACGCAAGTGCAGGTGCCCTCCAAACGTGCACCCATCCTGTGGTAGGGAAAAGTGTGAAACACGATTCGTCAGACCATATAACTTTCTTCCACTTTTCAACCGACCAAGTTTTGAGAGTATGACACAGACGACGTTTACCATTAACATCTGTGACAAGTTGCTTGGTCTGCAACCTGCTCTGGAACCAGAAATGTTCTGTTTATGAAGGGGCCTTCTAACTGTAATCGCTGACACTGGAGAATCCAGATGGGTGTTGAGCTCTGCGGTCACTTTTGCTGCAATTGTTCGCTTTTTAGACATTACAATCCGCTTCAATACCCGTCGGTCTCTTTCACAGAGCTTCCCTTTTCGCCCACTGTTTTGCTTTGCCGAGCTTGTCTTGCCGCGCTGTGTGTATGCTGTCATGATTTTAGACACCGTACCTCTAGAAACGCCTAAAAGTTGGGATGTGTCGGTCACACTTGCTCCAGCTAGATAGGCTCCTATAATTAGGCCTCTTTGAAAATCAGAGAGGTTCGCCATTTTACGCTTTTGAAAAAAAATCCAAGAATTACAGAACTTTAATAAAGCTAACACATACTAACAGAATATATGCATTGCTATTTATATAAAAAAAACTTATGGCTATTATTATATTTTAATGCTTACGAAGCGCATTCAAAAAATTTTACTTTTATTCATAGGTGTTTCCATTATTTTGATAACCACCTGTAAGATGTTTCATAAATTTTCACTTGAACAACCAAAAATGTTCCAGAAATTCACAGAATATAATTTAATGTGACAGTTGTTAAAATTTTCCTATACTCAGCATCGCAATCTGAATCCAGAAATTTTTAATAGATTAGAACCTGCGACACTGCATTTATTATATTCGGTATTCTTTGGAATCATTTTGGAAATTCGGTGAGTTCTTCTGTTTTTCCAAAAAAAGTTCCGAAAATCAATATTAATAAGTTTGAGATATAATAAAAAAGTAAACTTTGATCTGTAGTTTGAAATATGTATCAATAAATTAAAAAGGCTTAACTGTTTTGATAAAAATTCTTCACTGAAATATTCTTTCTTCAAGTCAAAAATATAATGAAGTATATATAGATGGGTTAAAGTAACAATGTTATAAATCACGTTTTTATTTATTTATTCTCCGTTTTCTCTAAATTAACATATCTCTAAAGGACTTCTTTGAACACAAAAATGTTACAATTTCAAGAATATCTTGATTCACACTTAATAAATTGGTTGAATTAAATTTGTTTATTGTCCAATTTTAAATTAAAAACTTTTTCAAAGTCACTGAAATTATGAATTTAACAAGCGTATATCTTTATTCATAAATTATTCAAGAAAAAATGATAGGTCATGAAAATATGAATCGCCGTGAGTTTTAGGGCTAATTGCTGTTGCAATTATGAGCTGACTTGAACTCGCCTCAAAGAAGTTCGGTGGGTTTTAATGTGATGAATCTGAATTTAAAAAAATAAATACTATTTCCTTTAAAATACATGGAAACGAATTTCTCTGATAAAAAAGAATTTTTATCAAGATGCAACATCCTCATTTAATGAATTTATATTTGCATTTAAAAAAAACACTTCGTTATTCATGATAATAATATGTCAGTAATGTAAAAGTAATTTTTATGATACACATGATATGTAATGCGCATCAAACGTAAAGAAAAAATATCAACATTTTTAATTGAATTTTTACTAATAGACATTTTCTATGAGTCTAAAAAGGAAGTGTGACATAAACTAGCACTTAAGAAATTTTGTTTGTTAAATGCTTACTACTTGGTATCGCAAACCAGGAAAATTAAAAAAAGGAAAACATTAGATAGTTACTTTAACCATTATGTAATTAAATCTCTTCCAGGGAGCACGACGCCTCATTATCAAGTAGGAAAATAACCTCTTCAACCTTGGGAGAGGACAGTCCTAATGTCGTGAAATTTTTTCGCATTGTTTTCGAAGTAATTTAATTTTGATGTTTTCATTTGATTTACACGGTCATCTTATAAATGCGAGCATACTCAAATTAAAATAAAATATAGTTTAGATGTCAGTACACTATAACTAAGATTTTTATTTATTTAATTTTTTGCATATAATTTTTTTTTCCAAATCAGTAATGCAGTGGAAAGATTTTTATTTGTAAATCTTCAACTGTATTCATAAAATTCTGTAATTTTCACTTTATCACATACAAAGAGAAAGAATTGTATTGGTCAAAGAATTTAAATTCTAGGTTTCGATGAATCGCCATGTTTCAGGTCTCTACAATACAGAAAAACACATTTTTAAAATGGCACCTGTCTGTCTGTGAACGTGGTAATTCAAAAACACTTTGAATTAGAAGGACGAAGATTAATAAAGGGATATGGCACCGAATCTGTAATGGGTTTTTTTCTTTCAATCGTTTCATTCAAAGAGCTAGATTAATAAAGTTTGGTACACAATTTTGCCATCTGAAATGTGGATTTGTATCAAATTTGAAACCACCAAGGGGTTGACCATCAACCGGTCTCTACTTTCACGTGTAAACATGATAACTCAAAAACGTAATGAATTAATATGAAATTTAGTATTTAATTTTATGACTACAATTGTAGATCTATATTAAATTCTTGGTTTCAAACTGTCAGAAAAAGACGGCCCCATACACATCCGGTTTTTCAGTACTTATGTACAAGGGGTGTTCAAGCGAAAAGGTACGAAACGACACTGTGGGTATGAATGAAGACTTTGTTCAAAGTATACACCATAGGCCTGACCACAACGATCCCATTGATTGACGAGCCGAAGGATTCCTTGTTTTCAGAATTCCTGTGGTCGTGACGAGACCCAGTCCTTCCCAGCGCACTCGAGTACGCCCTCCGAGTTCAAGCGCTTCCCTTTCCGATGATTTTTCAGGGGACCAAACACATGGAAATCGCATGCCGACATATCCGGGCTGCAGGGCGGATGATCGAGCTGCTCCCACTTGAACTTGATCAGTTCCACTTGTGTGACCCTGAAGACGTGTGGATGTGCGTTATCATGGAGCAGAACCATACCCTCTGTGAGTATCCGCGGTCTTTTGTTCTTGATGAACCTGGGTAGTCTCCAAAGTCTCTCACAGCACACATCGGAATTAATGGTTCTTCTGTCCATTTCCATCCTGTCTTGACATGCACTGCTATATCAATTGGACGGCTATAAGGAACTCTGCTCTCTCCTGCGCATGCTCCGATCTACGCCGGAGACTCCAATCGCATTCCTAGATGTCTCGCTACGTTTTCCCATAGCGGCATAGGCAAATATGTTAATGGTTACGCTGTTGCAACGTTACGTATCTTTTCATGTAGACACCCCTTGTAGTAAGTGTATCCCAGCAAAAGATCGCAAGCTAGTAGACTCCCTTAACTATTGTTCCCGATGGCATGTGACTAATATACAGCTAAATTTATTAGAGTATACGAGAAAGTTTGGAGGAGATCACTCCTGCTGACTGTAATTATTTTTGCTCTTGTTAAGACATAATGCCTCACACTCGCGCAATATATATATATATATATATATATATATATATAATACTAAATAAACACACAAAATTTCAATACAAGTCAACCTTCAGCGTGATACAAACCTTGATATTAAATTTCATAAGTGAACTAAAGTCAGAAATTCTTTTTGATCTCCTAAAGATTTAGCGTGAAAACTTTAATCTGGTGTTAGTTCCACTCTGTTTTGCTTGTAAATAAATTTGTTGCAAACTGTACAAAGCTTTCTTAAGTATATTTTAATTCATTTTCCAGTTTAACTTTTGGATGTAATCCTAAGGATCTCCCCTGAAAACGCAGCACACAGAAACATCTAATTCTCGTTTCCTTTTGGGGGAAAAAAAATAAACCACAGAAAATTTATGAACAAAGTAAGTTTAAAAGTAACAAATAAGGTTAGACAACTTAATTTATCAGTAAACTGCTTCCGCTACAAAATGAAATTTCGTCGAATTTTAGAGCATACATCCTCAGAAATTGGATGAAATCCAAATTTCTCGGATAAAGTTTTGGAAAAAGTTTTTTGGTCTATCTTTGTTTTCTGCCAAAATAAATTGCAAGATTTCAAAAATAATCATTTTTGCTTTATCAGACTCGGTTTAAGTAATTTATTCGTTGGAATTTTTGGCATTTAAGATTAGATTAAAATAGTTAGATTTATTATAAACAATGTGAAAATATTGCATAATTAAAGGCACATAAGTTTTAATTCATTAATTGACATGACTTTTAAGGAATTCTACGGTTTATTTGCCGTAAAATTGTATTTTGAAAGCTATTTTTAGGCTATCTTTTTTCTATATTTAAACTTGGATTTAAAAACATCTAGAATTTTTTATTCATATATAATAGCTTGATTTCAGATATAATAAATAGTTAATCCGCTCATTAAACGAAGGATTCAAATAATTCATAATAATTTCAGGAGCAAATACAAATACTTTCAATATAGAATTAAAATATTTAAAAAAAACTAAATTGAATCGAAAAAAATTTCTTCAGAATTAATTTTTAAAATTTAAGTAAAATTAAAAATTTAATTTTGTGCATTTTAATAAAAATAAGAAATGAGATATTGTATAAAAACCGATGCAAATGCGAAAAGAAATTAAAATCGCGATTGTTCCCTTCAGTGAATTTAATTTACAGTCGAGAAATTAAAGCTTTATAAGCAAAGTCTTATTTGTACAAGATACTGTACATGTGTATACGATGCTGTTCGCTATTCTGAAACCCAGATAACATCATGAAGATATCATAATAAATGTTGTAGGACATTTTGTGTTCATAGGGAGTATATGTAACTTTTAATTCATCACTGTCTGTATGTATCCCTTACATCCTATCCTTTTGTTTATCAGTTTTGAGTTGATTAATACAGCTTTTCTTCGTTAACGAGAACTTCTCATAACGAGTGATTCACGTAATATACAAAACAAAATGAAAAAAAAAGTTTTTTAACGAGCGATGTTTTGCAGAACGAGTGACGAGGAAACATCGTGCCGTCGTATGTAAGATTGGCGTGTATCTCGGAAATCGAAATGTTTTCGGTGCTTATATGAAGAGAATCCTTATTCTTACATGGTCAGAGCCTGACTAAGGTAGGGGCGTACGGGGCAGTTGAACCGGGCCCCCATATCAGAAGGAAAGGCCCCAAATCGAATAGAAAGTTTATTTTATGTTTCCTTCTTTAATGAACTTTTTTAAAACAAAATATCATTACAGTGTAAAATCCATCAGTTTTATGTTAGCTTCTTCATTAATCTATCGTATGGACACAAAAAATCTATATTGTATTCTATAGTTTTAAGTTTAAATAGCATTTTGAATTAATTAGCGAAAAATGCTATAGACAAGTTCTATACTTGGTTCTTCATTACTGAAATAGAGAAGCACAGAGGGTCTCTAAAGAAGTTTTTACCCTGGGCGCCAATTAGGCAAAGTCGGCCCCTGTACTTGGTAGAAGTTTTGTCTAGATGATGCTGTAGAACAGGATCCTTTGAGCTTGGGAAGTGTCCGTGAAGCCTTATTTGACGAGATTATGTCTCTAGCTAGCATTATAGGACTAGAAGTAGATAGGAAAGGAAGAGCGTACCAACGTTGGGGTTAGAGATGAGCTGGTGGAACGTATGCAACGTATCGGTTATAGCTGGTAGCAACGTATCGGTTAAAAGGTGAGCTACGTTGCTCTAATGGGAGAACGTAGAGAGAACGACATCGATGAGGTGGTGGGAAAATGTAGAAAATAGATTGTTAAGAGATGAATAGGAACTACCGAAAAGCTTGTGGAACTGCATTCATTACAAAGAGTTGAGGAAAATATTTGTTCAGGAGAAGATTAAATAATAGCCTAAGCAGAGCAACCACCTTCCTGTTAAACGAGAGATGTTAAAAGCAAATTTGGGAGATTATTCCGTTATTCATTGCGACGCAACGCTCTAATGACACTCACTGAGACACCACACTGTGTCCCATTTTTACCAAATTTTGAAAATTAGCTGAAGGCAAATACTTTTAGGCAGCTTTCTTGTGAAAAGAGCATAAATTATACATAATAAATTACACTATAATTAATTTGTTCTTTGGATTGGAACGGGTCATCCTATTTTGCATGGGTGGCTTTGGAAAAAAATTATTTCTCTTGATTTGTGCTTTTCGCATAACGAGTAAGATTCGTTGGTTAAATGAGGTTCCATTGTACTTTATTAAAGAAAAAATTCAGTCCTTACTTATATGCATGCATTTTTATTAATCAGCCCAATTTAAAACAATTGTTCCAATTTTTTTCAGTTAGTTTGCCTGCATTCTTTACACATGGATGAAAGTGTAGCAGAATAATAAAAGATCATGCAGTATATGGGTAAAATAATTAAAGGTGTGGGAATTTTCATCTATAGTAATAGAAATTTTATGCTATAGTTAAAAAAAATAAGCATGACTGAATGTTTTTATAAGAATCATGGAAAACTATAAATATAAAATCTAACTTTCTTGTTTTATTACCCGAAAATATATTTTTATCTTACAGTTCTAATAAAAAGAATCTTACTCTTTAAAAATGTATAAAATGTTGTATTTTATTGCAAAATTGCAGAATGTATCATCAAACGTTTTCAACTTATAAAAAATTTATTCAAATAAAACAGAAAAAAATATTTAAAACTATTTTTTATTATTATTTTTGAATTTATTCAAAAATTTTGATCTCGTTAAAGATTTTTCAGTAATGAAAAAAGCAAAAGCTCCGTTTTAGACAATTATGAAACTGGACCCTTTTCAAGTACTTTTTTCAATTTAAAATCCAGTAGAAAAGGAAAAATGCATGTTGTAAATGCCCAAACGCAGTAAAAAGAAATCAGTACTCCGAGAACATATTGACCAATTTTTTTTTCTATTCTTTTCGTTTCCTTTGAAAATTAAAAGCAGTTAGATAGTTGATTGATTCAAAAAATATTCGCCAAATGTAATTATGATTTTGGATTTAGATACTGAAAATAAGCAAGATGCATTGCAGATCTGCAGCGTATATACACTTGCTTCTACTAAACGCAGCTAACCTCGAATATTTTGTCACTTGAAGCAAAACTGATTTTTACACAATGGAAATCTGATTGCCTCTTTAAAAGACATTTTCACCCCTATAATGGAATAATAAAATATTATGAAGATTGATTTTAAAATAGAAGAAATTTATTTTGTTTTTATATAAAAATAAGTTAATTAATTAATAATTTACAAATTTAAATACTTCTTGATAATTTGCGATAAGAAACGAACAGCAATCGAAGAATTTAGGCAAGAATTCATGAAACTTCCGATGTAACACATTTGAAACTAATTAAAAAATAAATCATTGTAATTATTGTTCATTTCAGTATGAAAATCGCATAATATAAAAATGCTTTTATTAATATTTGCTGTAGTTTCTGAAGTTATTAAAAGGTAATCGGAAGTTGTTAATTTTATTATTATGAACATTTAAAAATTGATGATACATGATGGTAGGGAATTTATCTCTCTAAGAAGAGTTAAATTATTAAATTTTAACTATGTGGAAGTGATTATTATCTACCAAGTATTAAAAATCGTACTAATACATTCTAATTATTTTTTTCCATTTAAATAGTAAATGAAGTCCCTCATTTAAACAGCATTCCGAAATTTCAAATAAAATTTTTGTTAAAATGTGCACTTTTTTTGCACATAGATATCATCGTGCTTTGATAAAAATGTATAATAAATGTGCTCTGCAAAATTGGAGAACACCCAAGGGAAAGAAAAATGACAATTTATAAATGACGCATTGCATTCAAAAAAGGTTTTTTCCCATTTTCATGCACACGAGCATCCATCATAAATTTGGCTTTCTGTGTTTCTTAAAGTATTTTTCTGCTTTCAACAATAAATTCTTCTTAATGAGATTCCAAAGAAAGTGTTTTGATGGATATGAAATCATTCGTTTTTGATACGTTCCTTTTCGTATTAAATTACAGATGCTACTTGCGATTCAGTGGCCTTCTTTTTGATAAGTAAATTTTTGATTATTATTCTACTAGATGATGTGCCTATATAGACGGACTGTTATCCTGTTAACAATATCTCGGGCGCAGATTAACTAATTGAAATTATAAAAAATCAAATCTCGTGCATATTGGCAGAGTGCTTAAGAAATTTAAAAAAACAACATATTATTTATAATACACTTTAAAGGCAAATATATACATTTAAAAGCAGTGAGATCCATAATGTTCAAGAAAATAATCGTAATTTCAGATTTCAGCTCATTAACTTTTGCTACAATTCAGCATAAAAACATGAGGGTTTTACGATTTCATAAGCAATTTTTATTTGAGCTTACTTTATTTGCGCGTCAACATATCAATCAATTAAAAAATTAAAAAAAAACTGCCTCAATTTCTAAATCCCACTACAGAAGTTGGGATTTCGCATCCGATAATGACGCAAACCATGAAGGCGGGGAAATTTTTTGAACTCAACCCAGCATTACAGACAGTGATGGACTAATATATTCACTGATATCAAGATGTACAAGAATGAAATTCAGGGGGCAGAGGATGATATTTAATTTCTAGAAAGTAGTTTTTCCCCCTTATAAAATACAGCATAAAATAAACGGAAATGTTCGGGGGGGAGGGGGTTATTACTATGTTATTGATTGATTGAAATTTTAATGCTTCATCATTTGATATACTGGAAGTTCTCTTTTTAACTTTCTTGAATACTCATATACATTTTGTGTTCATAGTATAACAAAAGAAAGAGTGAATGCGTGTCGGACCTGCTCTCCTGCATTAATTGAGTATACATTTAGATGCAAATCTACATATGTATTACAGGACATATATCGAAAGTCATTGTTCCAGCTCAATTCGTTTTTAGCTAACACGTAGATAAATAGACAAATTTTGTTAAAATTTAATTAAAATTATCAGATATACGTAAAGACCACAAATTCATTCGTCCAAATTCAATTTCCATACGATATTGCTAATAAGCACGATAAATCAACAACTAAATATAGCAGGAAACATGAAGATAATAGGCAGAGATAGCAATAAACATGAAGATTATTATTAAAAGAAAAAAAAGTAGAATTGTTAAATGAAATTACTTTCTAGTGAGTAACTTCTCACTTTTTGTGCTAAAAAGTAGAATTGTTAAATTAAATAGTTTTATATCTTTTAAAATACGTTATTACGATTATTGGAGAATTTTGAAATTATTATTATTATTACTATTATTTTTAAAGTTCAATGCTAGATGGGACCGCTTTTAAAGAATCAAAATCTAATTAAAATAATTGTTTAAATGATAATAAAGTTCTGAAAATATTGAAATAATTTATTGTCATTGAGAATATACGAGTCTCCAAAATTTCAGTTTCTGATGTTTTTGCTGTTGAATGAAAAATCGATTACGATATTTTCTCTTTAAAGACAAGAAACAAGTGAAATAAAAGTATGCAAATATTGTTTTATCAGACGCAAAGGAATCTAAATGTCTATCCAAATGTTTAATGATTGCAATACTTTCTATTTTTATAAAGGAGAAAATAAAAAATAAATTATCCCAAACAACCCCTTTCAAAATGACCACAAATTCCACAGGCAAAAGTAACGAATAAATTCGTAAAACATGTGCTCCAGGTGTTCCAAGTTGAGAATAACTTGGCGTTTTAATATAATTGTTCTGAGAATGAGAATTCATAACTTATTTAAATTCATAAAAGTGTTGTCGCTTTTACTGCGACAAATTTACCATTTTATAACAGATTTATAGATTTACCAGTGAAGATACGATTTGACTTAATACACGTATTTGTACTTCATGAGTTAAAAATATATTTGTTCTAATGATAAATACAACTACGAATATCAACGGACATTTCAAAGCACGTCATATAACTAATGTCCTTTTCCCAGGTCAAATGGCACCTGGAGAAAGAACATGAACTGTGATTCCCGGAAGATCAGGATTCATAGATCCGATCCATTCATTTCAAGGAATATGAACCGAGAAGATATAGACATTATCCGTTCAGCACAAAGGAATGGACTGTAGAGAGCTTCAGACTGCGATAGCTTGATTTAAAAATCTCGACTTCCGGGTTCGAAGGTCCCAGTCTCGAATTCACTGAAGAATTATTAGATTAGAGGGTCTGGTGCACGTTAAATATTCACCAGGGCCAAATTTGTCAAGTTTTTCTGATGTGGTTCGGAAGTTTGAAAAGTGCGTGCTATGACTAGCGTCATTCTTGTCATTTGATCGCGATTCAAATTACAAAATCCGTCACAAAGCAACTTTAAGCCTTAATTTTGTTTTTGAATGGGACATTAATATAAATAAACTTCCCAATACCCATGCTGGCTTCACTATGTCTTTTCTACGAAGTATCAACCAGGTATTCAGACCTGTTGCATGTTAGAACCATTGAGAGTCAAGCAATTCAAGAGTGATCCAGTGATTTAGAGAGAATTTCGGGTCGTCCTCGTAATCTGACTAAGGTTCAATATTATCAAGTCTGTACTAAGATAGCCTTCGTATGGTTTTCTAACGGAACATAATACAATTTATACATGATTTTTTCAATACGCAATGGATTCAAAAATTGGCGGGACACATCTGACACATAACCTTTAAACGCTATGTGTTTGTAAGTTGAAATGGATCTAAACATAAATAGCACATACGCGAGTTAATTTCTTTGCTGCATTTTCTTGCTCCAATAAAAGAAATATTTAATATCTGCTGTCATAATAATTAAGATATATTAAACATCATCTTATAGTTTAAATGGTGTTTATTTTATGTCCCTTTTAATTTTATACCAGCATAAATTTAATTTCCCCTTTTCAATTTGAAATGTACTGTTTACACCTTCTGTATTTGCATACGAATGGAGCTAATTAAATTATATTTATCTCCAAATTTTTTTCATCGTAAAATTTGCATGAAACTTAATTTTATTGCATTTTAAAATAAATCAAGTAGTGAAGGGTTTTTTTAGCACAAGGGATTTTAAGACCTTTATTGTTGATTACCGAAAACTTATCAAATGTTTTAATTATCGTGTTCAAAATAATTCGTGAGTTCTTTTCCTAATTGAAGAACTTTTCCTTTGGGGAATTTTTTGCATAACGAACTACACCTTTTACTCCACTGTAAGTTATTTCTGTTAGTTGTTTAAAACTGTAATAATTTTATTTGATATAATTTCTTTGCAATTAATTTAGCATTTAATGTCCAAAATAAGATTTGGAAAAAAGACATCATGTTGCATTTTTAAGATTTTTAAATAACGAAAATTAACCAGAAATAAATCATAAATATATTAAAAATGTGTTGAAATGTGAAGTAAATTACGGGATTTATTAAAAGAAGGGCCACAAAATATGAACTATAAAAGGACACAAGGTATGTAAATCCAAGACTAATTATTATTATTAAATCACTGATAGGAACTCGATTCGAAAAGTTTAAGAATAAACAACATCCTCTGAGCATAAGGAGGAAACTAAGATCGAAAAGGTAAAAGCTTAGCATGCAAAGTGCACTTATAAAAGTTCACAATAAGTATATCAGCAGTTAATGAAGGCCTTTAAAGTCACTCTTAATCAATGATGATATCATGCCTTCGTTCTTGTAGTAACCTCATATTTTTCTTTATTCTCGCCATGGACCTTTTATTTCTAGCAATATTCTGGCACTAGGGTAATAAGTTTCATAAAAGTAATTAACTAGAGTTAACTAACTTTTCATAGGGTTCATAAAAGTTAGTTCACTAAAAATTAAAAAACTAGGGAGATAGCTTCATTTCTTCGTAAAACGAAAACTTTTGTAATTGGATAGATAACAACGTAGTGGTTTAAATAATCTAGGTCCCCACAGAAGCAATGATATATATAATAAATTTGAATGTTCTGACGTCTAATAACTGAAAAAGTTTTTTTTTAATTACGAATCTTTCGGTGAGTGAATATAGATAATACGGATAAATATTAACTATGGGGTCATCAACTTCATATTTTTTTAGGCCGGATTGCAACAAATATTAATGAGCTGAGGTCTGCCATATTTATTATTTCGTATGTGTGCTACTTCATAATATTCTCACTTCAAATTAATGGCTATTGCTAATATTTTCTTTCTGCATATTTTTTTATTTTGAATTCGGTATTGTTTTTTCTTCTTCTGATAATGGATTGTTATTTGTTTCAATCCGATTTTAGTGATTAGTTTTGATTTGAGTGTTCGTGGGCATTATGGATGAAGAATATCTCACTACAAGAAAACCAAATTGTTAATGTTATTACACATTTACTTCTAACGTGTGCTGCAAATAATATATTTTTTATTTTTTTAAGCATTCTGCCACTGTACATGAGATTTCTACTACAACTGCCATTAGTTAATGTGTGACAATAGCCGAGATAACTAGATAATTAACCGTATAGACAGGCACATATTCTTTTTACTACTGATAATTATGTTGCTCTATTTGTCTTTAATTGGTTTACAATTCTATATTTTTTAGTTGTTTCCTTGTGCGTGCTTTATAAAGATTTTATCTAATTTATCAGTAGACATGATTTATATACCTTTAGTATGTATTTGTTTACTTTGTTTTCATGTTAAAGTAACTACATTTCAAGTGGTTGTTAAGATGCGTTTTGTTTGCTCGTGTTGTCCTAATTCATTTCTTTGTTTATATATTTCTCAGTTTTATTTAATTTATTGCATTATATAAATTTTTTGTTTGCTGTACAGTGTACTTACTATACCTTTCACAAGTTAGGTTATATAAATTCGTTCTTGTATTTTTGTGTTTTTTCTACTTTTTAATTTTTTGATTTATGTCCCTTGATTTCTAAATGGGCTTGTTTATTAATTAACAAAATTATTTATTTAAAAAATGCAGAAAACCCCCAGTTATCGAATACATAACAAAATGAATATTAAACGCACTAGATATAAATGTAATAATCAATGATCATGAAAATATTTTTTAAAAAAATTAGGAAATTAATATTGCATACTGTCAATGTAAAAGTATTTTTAAAAATATATTAAGAATTTAGAAATATTGGAATGTAAACCTCAGAAATGTATCGGATTTAAAAGCTAAATAGATTCAATTTTTATAACATTAAAAACTAATTCAGGATTCAAAAGTTAAAGATAATCAGTCTTAAAAACATTTGAACAGTATAAATTCCGAAGCTGAAAACAATCAGTCATAAAAGCATTAAAAAAAAAAACGCACATTATTTGAAAGTTGAATGATTCTGATTTCTAATACACTTGAATTCTAAAAAATTAATGTATATTAGAAATTTAGAAGCTGTCGCCATTTTATTTTAAAAACACCAGAGTATAATATATCTTCTTCAAAAATTTTGTTTAATATTTTATAAAATTTATGTAATGAGAGTTCATTTGCATAAATAAATTTGACAAACATTTTCTCAAGTAAGTAGTTGTCTAAACATTTTTTTTCAAAATGTATACAATTTAGGTAAACAAAATGTATATAGCTTTGTACATTTCCACAATGAATCATACTATTGATGACATTATATAGAAAAAAAAAAAGCAGAACACAAGAAAGATTACATCGAGACTTCAAACTAGGAATTTAAAACATATTGCGTAGATAATCTGAAAATGCATCATGTGAATAAAAATGATTATTTTTTGTAAAAAAAAGCAGCGCGTCAGTTTAGTTTGTTACTTTAAGGATCTCAAATGAGACTGCCGTATTAGGTCGGACAACACTGAAATGTAGAACTCGAAAACATCTCATCAAAAATGTTCTTTAGGTTTAACTTTTTAAAATCCAATTGATTTTTAGGCTTTTGAGTCTGTGCTATCAATATGTTCTATAAAATAAATTTTTATGTAGGACACAACAAGATCAGAATCTGAATCTGAGAAACATGAAACAAGATTATTGATTTGATAACCATAAATAAAAGATTTTGGAATGTTAATTTTCTCAGTATTCAGAAGTAACTTGTCATCCATGCAACATCAAAACAAATTATTCAGATCAATGAGAGAACAAACAGAAGGGCAACATCTATATTAGATCGTATGAGTTTAAACCGTTTCAGATAGTCGCAAATCGTAAGTATTCGAAGAATTACAAAATGCAATAAAAGCCATAATAAAGGTGTGTGTGTTGTAGGGCAGACCGTTCGACTAACATGCTATCAATTTTGATATCTATATACCTTAGACAATGAAAATGTGCATTTCGTACCGATTTTATTAATCAATTAAAAATTAACCTGAATTGCGGCACGTTTCCTCGATAACTTTCACATATATTATAGTACAAAAATGAGTTTTTTACACAGTTTCATAATATACAAAGTTTTTTTAATAATACCAATCTTCTCCAGAATTTTGTGAATTTTGAAAAATATGTTTAATTTTCATCAATATATTACTTTGTTTTCCATCAATATATTACTTTGTTTATTCCATCAATATATTACTTTGTTCGGCAAATTTGACTTAAAGACTGTATATTAAATTTCGACCGTTTATCTGAAAGCGTTTTGGATGATGACACATTTCATGTAAAGATCGCATACGAAATTTTACCCTACTAGCTAAAAGCGTTTTTGTACTATCAATCTCACAGACAAACAACCTGACATTTTCAAAAAAATGTGTTTTTCGAACTCAGGGAGATCTAAAACGCGGGGAGATTCGTGAAAATCCCGAGTTCGAATTTGTTGATGATTGCTATACTTTCTCTTTACTACGAATACAAGAAGGTAAAAACAGATTAAATGAAATAAGAAGAGGATAAATAACTACTTTGCAATTCTTTAATATAATGTTAGCAATGCCATTAATTCAAGAACGTTTCATTAGTTTGAAATATTATTTTTTTTCCAAACAAATGACATTGTATGCGCTTATTATGATGATGTTTATAAGCCCTTCTGTAAATAAATAATGGACCTCTCCTCGACGATCCTCAGAATATTACACCCTTACAAATCATCATCTTAAATCAATATGTAGCAAAATTTTGATAAAATTTTAATCCGCGTCGTTTATAGAATATATTGTTTTGTTGTGACGTATGCAGTCACGAGATATCTTGAAACAAGAGCAGTGGCAGGGTACCATATGTCTTTATGGAAGAAATGCCGGTGGGAGTAAACTCATCGAAACCTTTTGGCATAATTTTCTATTAAAGTTGTAATCCTTCGTTTGAAACCAAAATTTGACACAGTACCGCCATTTAAGATACAAAATCACATACTCAATTTTATTTATCTACATTCGTTGCACTTTAAGTTTTATATTCATGCAACAGACAAACAGACAGATGATCAACTCTTTGACCAGTTTAATTCAAAATTTGATACAAATATAGATTCTATATCTAAAACTATGAACCAATTTTTTTCCCATCTAGCTTTTTATGTTTAGCAATAATCATGTTTACTTGTATTCAGATAGACAAACTTCTTCTATATGTTTTTTCTTTCAAAATTTCAGAGAAATCCACACATTTGGTAAAAAGACTGTATACTAAATTTAATTACTTTAGTTCAAAGCTTTTTTGAGTTATCGTTTTCATAGACACGCGTACAAAATTCCAAAATTTTATTTTTCAGAATCGGGGAGGCCTAAAATGTGAAGGTTCATCAAAATCTCAAAGAAGAATTGTTTGAAGATTACATTTTTCTCCCTTTGTATGCATAGTATATGAGCAAGTAAAATTTGAAACGTGTCTTACCAGTACCTAGTTACATACGCACATATAAATAATCAAACAAAATAATACCAAATATGTCAAAAAGCTATAAAAATATTATTTTAAATTCACAAAAAAATATATCAATTGCAAAAAAGGAAACAATTTTTAATAATAAGCAAGAGCTTGTATTTTTAACATTAATAATTCATTCACATACTTATTGATGATTTTATAGTTATAATAAAATATGTGCTGCATTGCAATATAAAGTGAAGTACATACTGTATTTATTATGATGAGGGAAAAAAACTCGATGAAATTGCATGAGTTTTTTTCTGAAGAACAAGTGCAGGGCTGGATTAAGGTCTGTACATGGCCTTAAGCAATACGGAAATCGGTTTTTCCCATTCCCAATCCAAACTTCAAAACCATTTTTTTTTTTTTTTTTTTTTTTTTTTTTTTTTTTTTTAGGGAATCTCTAAGTAAAGAGCTCAATAGTAATATATGTATATAGACGTATATAGACAAACTTAACAAACAGAACACTTAACTTATCAAGGCAGAGATTAGTTTTCAGTATTTAGAGTAAAAAAAAAAAATAAGCAAAACAGTAAGATTTATAAAACTTTTTTAATATATTTTAAATGTTTAAATACAAAAGTTACCACGACCGTTGAATTGTGAGTCAAACGGGTAAGTGTAAAAAATTTTTATCACACCGATTTATTAATAAATTTAAAAACATCAAAAAATAAAAAATCACGGAATCTCTCTGCATATATAAAATTGAATGTCCGTTTGTTTATTTGTTTGAACCTGATACAATTTCACACCCATCGACGAACGTGAACGAAATTTGGCAGGCATATTTTTTAGCACCTGGAAGGATTAAAAGAGCTGTTAAAAAGTGTTTACGCCCCTGTAAAGAAAGTGAAAAAGGGATTAAATGATTTTAAAATTTTCCACCATAACTTCGAAAGATATTATCATATGTAAAAAAAAAAAAAAAAATGTTTTCACACCTCACCAACATTAGTTTATTCAATGTCGTCAATGTCATTTCTATGTTTGATTTTTAGAATTGTTTATGCGAAATTGGTAGAATAATGGTTACTTAGGAATCATTAATAATTTTTTGAAATCCTGATATTTCTTCATAAGCTCAATATTGTGTAGCGAAAAAGTATTCATTTTTTTTTTTTTCCTTTTTTTTATACAGAACGGAAAAACGTTGGTAGAACCGTGGGTATAACAATTAGTAATGTTCTAAAATATAAATAATGCTTGCTTATAACTTCAATATATTCAAATATATGACCATAATAGATATAAGTACAAAGTTAGATTTTTCTGAATATACCGAAAAAAAGATTTTAGGGTCTTGGGGTCCTCGAAACTTATGAGACTTCCAGGCAGTTAACCACTTTGTTTATTCGATAACCCTCTGGGAAACATACAATTGTTTTGGTGAATCGAGACGATCACCATTATAGAGTAAAACCGCCTCAGTCTACGGTATAGTATTATTCAGTACTCTAGTCGTAATACTGTATTTTAATAAGCCAACTACATAAATATGCTAACATTTTATCTTTGCTGCCCTTAAAAATAGCCAAAGGAGAGTTTTCAGGGATGCTCCGATGTAAACTCATTTAATCCACTATTTCCCTCCTCCTGCTTATAGCAATGGTCGTAAACAAAGAAGAAAAAATTAAATAAAGAAATTGTGTCGATTGGAGAAAGTGTAAAGAAAATTCTGAATTGAAACTTGAACAACCAGTACAATTCTCTTCCGTATTTCAATAGTTCTCACATGTAAACAAGAAGTTCCAATACGAAACACATGGCCACGGAGCGAAGACCTTCAACGGGTGCACTAAGGCTTAAGACTTCCTTATGAGGGGGAAAAAAACTAGTGAGGGGCGGCTTTGTTTTGACCCCGCATGTCAAACGAACGCCTGCATTGCTGCACCCCATGTGTTTACCTTATCTGCGGTTCGGGACAGTTACTATAAAATAAACAGTTTTTATCAGAGGGGAAATGGGACGGGATTGAAGACGATGCTTGAGATTCGGTACTGCTCTTCAGAGCGTAAATAATGGAGGAAGTAGGCATTGAGGGTGCTTTAAAAAGTCGGGGGCGGGGGGGGGGGAATGGTTGAAAAATTGTTTTTTCAAACCGCTGTTTATTCTGAATATATAAATGAACCTTGTCCTAATCATGAAATACAAATAAATCGTAAGAAAAATCAATGCTTTTGAAATAAAATGGTATATATATAATATAAAATGTAAAACACATATTTGTGAGCAGTTTCGTAGCCGAGGAGAGAGAAGACACTTTGAATTTTTAAACTTCTCTTTTATTTCATCCCAGGAGGCAAAATTTAAGTATAAGCAAGAAGCGACGAGGTGCGTCAATCTACAGCAAGACACATGAGTGAAAACAGCAAAAGCGAACGAAATATTTATCCCGGTGATTTTATATTATGAGATTCCGATAGGGATTTCTTTACACGTGTCGATTTAGATAAGAGGTAGGTAGGTAAATTAGGTAGGTATCCTTTAAAATAATTTATTTAGATCGACAGATTTTTATCCCTTTACTCGAAGCGTGAGAACCGCTGATTTAAGCATTTTTACAGAGCTCGTGTTGTATTAATTAAATAAAAATGGTGGAATTGAATCAGTAAATAAGAGATCTTTTAGAATGAAGTTAATGTGGGTTAAATTAAGATAAAATTTAGGAAATTAACTAGGATTTAAATTAGATTAAGATATATATATATTATAATATAATCAGTGTTATTTTGTTTGTTGGTATTGTTTTGTACTCTCGTTGTAAATATCCTATTCTATTCAGATAATAGGTATTATTAATTATTTAAAACTGTTTTAAGGAATTTTCATAAATTCAAAGGCAAAAGTAAATAAATAATTAAAACACGTATCTTATTTTATATGTGATGAATGAAATATATACATTTTTGAAGTATTAAAAAAATAAATTTCATAAAAACTATAACAACTGTGGTCTTAACATATAACCAAGAATATTAAGAAAATTAATACAAAGATAATTTTCTTTATATTAAATAAATTTCAATATCAAAGTTATATTTCTTAAATATGTTCAATTATAAGTTGAGATATGCAGGATTTACTTTTTTAAAATAATCACTACCATTGTTCATTTTCTCTAGAAATACAAAAAAAAAAAAAAAAAAAAAAAAAAAAACTAGTATTCTAGTATACTGGCACTGGTATTTAAAATTAATAAGAATTTTGCTTCATTTACTAAAAATGTTTTTTAAAAAAATCTATAACTGGAATTATTAACTGGAGTGGCCGTATTTTGATTTTGTAGCTCAGAACGTCTAACTTGATGGCCATTGGCCGTTGCGATAAGGAATTTTCAACTTAAGAAATACTTATATTACCAGGAATAAGGAATTATAATAGACTCAAGATTTTTTTTTTTCCTTAAACGAGTTAAGTTTTATTCTGAACACAATTTTTGGATGAAATTTCACTTGTTATTTTGATAATAAAAGTACTATCACATGGAATCTCAAATGGCTTTCACAAAATTAATCTTTTAAAAAGTTTGTACTTCAGAAAGTAAAATTTAAAAAATAAACATGAACATTTTATCAGATTAAGTTAATTCTATTGTAAAGACAAAGAAATAAAGAAAAATCAAATAATTTCAATTACTTTTGACACACCGTGCATACTTCCTTTCAAATGAACATTTAAAATTAATTTTAAAAGCAAATAAGATGGTTCAGGCACAAAATTTTCAAATAATTTCCGGCCATTTTACAGGCTTAAAATAAGAAGAAAACATTCTTTATTAGAGTTTTTAATATGCATCAGTCTTAAATCTTCAGTCTTAAAACGAATAAAAAAATACATTTTAATTTGAAAGTATCATTGTGTTAATTTTATCTTGTGCAACTGCGAGTTGAACTGTATCAAGAAAATTTATAGCATTAATCCATTTCATTTTTTCCATTTTTATGCATGATTTAAGACAACTGAAATAAAAAAGAGGACATAATATCATTTATCAATGGAATCATTATTTCCGATGAGTTATTAGAAAAGCTTTCAATTGCTGTCAAAACAAATATAACAAAAAATTTTTAAAAAGAATCAATTATGTTATACATATTTTAAGAACAAATGCCTGTTTTTAATTTATAGATGTAAAAAAAAAATTTATTTTGAACAAACTTTGTCTAAACAGAAACTGGTGAAAGCTCAAAATCTTGAGCAAAAATTAAAAAGAAGTTTTATTATTTTATTTAAGGTTTGCAGTTTTGCATTTTAAAAAGAACGGACAAATAACAAACTGTTTATCGTGAACATTTAGAAACTTCCATAAAATATAAATTCTCCACTTTTCTAAATTAACAAGGTAAAAGAAATTTTTTGCTCAAAACTTTCAAAAAGCTGCAATTAAATTAAAGAATCATCACAACATAAATGCATATTAAAATTTTAGAAAATATTAGTGTGATATATAGCTCGCGATATAATTTACACAAGGTAACCAAAACCACATATTAAATAAAAAATTTAAATAAAAAATATGGAGGAAATAAAACCTAATCAAATTCCTTTAGAAACTAATAAAATAAAATTTTTTGTATTTAGGAAAATGACAGGAACATCGTTCAAAATTTATGTGAAATATTATGAATAAATATTAAAATAAATCTTAAGCATTATAATAAGAAAAAAATTCAAAATTCAAAGTATAAATGATAATTATTAATCGTGTAATGTAATCAATGTAAAATAAGATAGGCATAGCTGTAAAAGCTTTTGGCACTTGTTCAGATTTCTTTTCGAAGTTAAAATTAACTATTCGAACTGGATTAGAAAACTGAGCATATTACTTTCCTAAACGTTTCTTATAATTCTAAAGTTATTTTATTTTAATTTTAAAATTGCATTTTAAATTTACATTTTAATTTAAAGTAGAATAATTCTACTTGTGACATTTTTAAAAAAATCAGAAGTGGGATTTAAAATAGTAATTAAAAATATATATATACATTTTAAATAATTCGCTTTTACTTATTTTATTGTGAGAAAAATGTTTCTATCTAGCGTCGTTTTCACATACAGAAAAAAAAGATAAAAATTTTTAACTTGCGCCCAAAAGAAAAATTTAATTTTTTTTTTTTTTTGTCTTTAATATAAGTGCTTCGAAAATTTAAAATGTATGATGATTAGAAATATTACAAAAAAATTTCTCCATTAATTAATTTTTGACAATAGCAAACTTCGGATAATCAAGCTATGCAATAGAATGAGTCATTAGTCCTATAATACTATCAGTAATAATTTATAAACTAAATATCCATAGATGCAAAAAGTTTCGATATTTACTCTGAATGATTTTCGAAACTTTTATGAACGGGAAATAAAAAATGTATGCAAATAAAATTGTATATTTTTAAAAGCATTCTGTGCAATTTTTTTTAATCAAGTTATAAATTGCAAATGCAAACTTATTTCTTAGCACAGATTGCAATAAAGTTTCCAACAAAAGTTCCCTGGCTGACGGAAAGGGTTTCTAATAATAATTCTGGCCCATAAAAGCAACTCACATTGATAAAATGAAATACTCACCAGTACTCACCTCATTGAAAGATGAAATAAAGGGCTCTAAAGAGCCGCTATCTCACGTTCACGATCTCCGTACGCCGCTCACAACTCTGCGACCCTCGAGTACTACGGAAAAAAAGAAAAAGGAGGGTGGTAAAAAAAAATCACGCACTTCTTAACCCGCAGACGAAAATTTCTGAAGCATTTCGGTGCGCACAATCACGGCGCAAGTTTTCCCGCCAGCCGAGACCGAGTCACAGACTGTCCGGCAGCTGTTCACTGCGCATGAGCAAGGTGATGAGTTTTTGTTTGAAAGAGGGGGGGGAGCGGAATCTTCCCGTTTTCTGCCGACGATTGCAAGGGATGACCCCTTTTCAGAGATAAGAATGTTAAACAATGAAGAAAAGGACGAGAGAATTAAATGGAGAATAAAAGCAGAGCCAAATTTATCGTTCCTGAGAGTAGAAACAGTCGAGTTAAAATTTGCATCGCAAATTCACTTACT
>JAPMOR010051459.1:0-70635 GCA_026543865.1 Argiope aurantia
CGAAGAGAGAAGACACTTTTGTACTTTTAACTTCGCTTTTATTCCATCCCGGAAGGCATAACTTATGTACAAGCAAAAAGTGAACGAAATATTTATCCCCATGATTATATACTTTGAGATTCTATTAAGGAATTTTTTACACGTTTTTTTAGGAATTTAGGAATTTTTAGGTAAGGAAATTATAGGAATGTTTTAAAAGAATTTGTTTAGATCAACAAATTTTTATCCCTACACTCGGAGTGTGAGAACTTGTCATTCAGAAATTTTACAAAGCTTCTGTTGCATTAATTAAATAAAAAAGGTGGAATTGGATCAGGAAACAAGAGAAGATTTTAGAATAAAGTTAAAAGGGCTAAATTAAGATAAAATTAGAAATTAATTAGGATTTAATTTAAATTTAGTGATATCATTACACACACATATTGATTTTGACCTTTATAAATTACGAGCAATAAACAGTATCCAGATTTTTTTTTTGTACTTTAAATTTCCATACACTTGAACGACAGTTAAATAAAGCAGAGTGGCTAGGTGTTGTTTCTTACTTACTTCATTTTCGTATCTTTTTTTTTTTTTTTTATCAAGAGCGAAAGTCAATACAATAACCCGCTCACTCCTACATATCACTGATATATAACACAATGAGATATATTATTGATAAAATTGTCATCTGTTAACAAAAAGCAGTAGATTTTTAAAATTATTTTTAAATAAACTTCGGATCTTCAGTTTGCGAGGATTATTTTTCGAGCAATATGGATTTTTCTGGAAAAGTGGCCTTAATTACAGGTGGTGCACAAGGCATCGGTAGAGCTTACGCCAATGCCTTGTTGAAAATTGGAATGAAAGTAAGACTTTTTAAGATAATTTTTGTTTTTATCTAATTTAAAGATAAAAATGGGAGGCGTATAATCTTGCTTCAATACGTTAAATATTTTGTAAAACGTTTAATTTAATTCCAGAATTTTATGGCTCCATCCCTATTCTTGATTATAGGAGTTAAATAATCTATGTGCATCGGCTTTGTTGGTTCGTAGCTTGGCTTGGGATTCAAGTTGACGTACATTTGAAGCTAAATATTAGTTTTTAAACCAGTAGCAAACATTTTTAAGAAGTATGAAAATTATAAAAATAGTAAGAACTCGGATAGATTTTTCATCCTTAGTTTGCGATTTATTTTACATGTAAACCCTATGATATCTGCAGTTTCCTACATATTATATTTATTGAAGTTAATTTTATGAGCTAAAGTAAGATTTACCTATGTGTGTGCGTGTGTTTCACACGCACGCATGCACACAAATATGCATAGTTTTAGCCAAGAGTTTTCAAACCGATTCTTTGAATCAAACCCCCCCCCCACCACCACCACCAATTTAACAAAATATAGTTAAATACCATTATAGTATTGTAGTTTCGCCGTTAAATGACATCAGTGGAATCATAGTTAAATAAATGTTTCCAGAGCTTGATAATGTTTTCTGATATCTCATCTGTTGGAGGTACACTATGCGAAGTCTGTTTGTCATCTTTTTCGATTTATCAGGTGTAAATAGTAAAATACTGATGTTATTGATAATACTTTATGTTTCATAAAAAATAAATTACAATTGTATATACTTATATATTATTACACGGAAGTCTCATATTCAAGAATGTAATATTTTTTTATTTAGAATGCTTGCTCTGAAAATTAAAATTGAAATAGTCTCCAAAATTGTGAGGGATTAGGATTAGGTTTTACATGCGATGTTGTCCCCAGATTATTGGCTTATTACATATTTTTTTGCCCATTACATATTTACCTCTTATAATAAGTTTCAAATTAAAATTTACACTTTTAAAATTGATATTGCTGATTTATTGGTGTCCGAAGAGATGTTCTTGCACTTCGAAAATAACCAAGTAAATACAAAAACTATTTTGCACATAACTTATGATTTATATGAGGGTTGCTCAAATGAAAAGTGGAGAAGTTGAATAAAAGGAATTCTTTTAATGAAAATGAAAATAAATTACCATGCGGGTTATTATACGTGTCCCTTCGGTTTGGCAGCAGGTCTGTGCCTTTGTTTTAGAAAGATCGTAGTTGATTCTTGAGGAAATCCTGAGCAGCTTCATTCACTTCATCATCCAAATGGAAACGCTTCCGTGGAAATCACAGGGTGACAAATTTGGACTGTACAGGGGGGAGGGGGAGGTGTTCCGACACTTCCCAAAAGAATTTATTTAAGGTTGACTGAGTTTTGCTGGAGAAATGTGGGCGGGCATGTTCATGGAGAAAGATCCTTTGTTGCGTGAGAAGGCCTAACCATTTACTTTTGGCTGCTTTCTGTAGTTTTGCCAGAGTACTATATTAATAGTGCTCGCTTGGGACAGGAAATCAATCAAGAGTGATCCAGGGCAATCGGAGAAATGATATGAATATGAATGATATCGTGTGAGCAGGTTTTTTTTTGTGTTCTTATATTTCTACAGAATTGTATTATATTTTGGACATTTTGGTTAACCGATCATTTGGGTGATCACTTTGGCTTAGACCCAAAGTTATCATTGCAAGTAACATTCCCTATGTATTAACTCAATGCAATGAGAAACAATTATAAAATTTGTTTCCGTTTAGCTACAATGATGAATTTCATTATAAATAGCGTTTTAAATTGAAATTTGAAGAATTAATAAAAGGTAAGTAAAAAGTTACACTGAAAAGAGATTTTTTTTTCAATGAAAAGTTAATCATATAAATTATTACATAATATCACAAGCCTTTTTGTACAATTATTTGCTCGATAGCATCTGTAGAAACACATCAAAATTACAGATAATTTCCAGTTTATTGGATATTTAATTGTCCCTTTCTCTTTTTTTTGAAAAGTTGGTAAGAGAAGGAATACTGATTTGTTCAAGTGATTATTTGCTCGGTAGCATCTGTAAAAAACACATCAAAATTACAGATAATTTTCTAATAATTGGATATTTAACTATCCCTCTCTCTTTTTTTGAAAAGTTGGTGAGAGAAGGAATAATGATTTGTTCAAGTGAAATTCCCTTTCGTTTCTATTGGGTGTATAAATATGACCCTGGACATTATTTTTAATAGATGACGTTGGAAGTGCTGCTTGTCAGATAATAACACTGGAAAGTTGCATTCGAAAGGTTTGATAGCAGCCTTTAAAATTAGTATCTGGCATCTAATTAATATTTTTAAAAAATGTTTTATTTTATGTTTAGAAAGAATGTTGGGACAAATAAACAGAATTTTCGGCAAATTATGTTACGCTATTTCACTGCAAAGAAAATTACAGAGAAACACAGCATTTGCCGTTGGACATTTATTTTGAACACACTTCATCGAACACGATTCAAAAAGAGTAGTTTTAGCGACATAAAATTGATTATTCCGAAGTGTATAAAAAAAGAGCGTGGTAACACACACATACCAAATATAAACTGAACCAAAATACTAACTGAATTTTAGAACAAAAAAATAGGAATAAATGCTTCTAAACTGCAGTGTAAGAAGTAATACGCGATTAAACCCTCAATATTAAATGATACAAGCAACAAGTGATCAATTTAATCGAAGCACTGAAATCTTTGTTAATCTGTTAATCTTTGTTAATCACTGTTAATCTTTGAGAATATAACAAAAGACAACAAGACAAAGTTGTTTTCCACACGACAATGCTCACCTACTTGTTGCCAGACCAGTGAAATAAATTTTAGAATCACTACACTGGGGTGTGTAGCGACCTCCCCCTTCCTGCTGAATTCCCCAGACAGCACAGCTTGTTGCCCATTATTGTACAATTTTGTGCGATATTATGATATTAATCAATATTGCACAATATTATGCAATATTGTGAGTACTGATTAATATTATAAGATATTGTACAGTATTTGTACGCTGCTAGGGTCACTAGATGTTAATCCTTTGAAGTACTAATTGTTTCATTCCATACAGAAAGTCCGTTTGGAGAGAGATTTATTTTTTACATAGATTTTAAACGTTTGTTTAATAACTGAATGGCTTCTAAACAACCATAATTTTTCCTAATGGAGCTCGATTGTTGCCTAATAAAGGATCAAATGTTGTAGTTTCTGAGGGGAAGCGATCGAGTAAATCGATCTTTAATTTTTATAACAAACTAGTGCCTTTTTCTTAGGTTTAATAAAGGGCAGAATCATATTTGTACACTTAATAGATTAATGTAAATAATAACAATATTACATCCGAAAGTGATTTCAGTGTCTATATTATATTTTATTATAGAAAGGATTTAAGTATATATTCTATGGATAACTATTTGTCAAGAATTTAAACGTTTATGTAATTTTTATTAAACTTCTTTAAAACCTCTTCTCATTTTTCCTCCATTTTTAACTCCATTGTATATTACTACATACCACAAAACTCATGAAATATTTTATAGTACAATTAATTCTTTAAAAAGAAATGTCAGCACATTATACGAAAAGAGATAGAGAAAATATTAGATATGTTGGAATGTTTATGAAAAATAAAATGTATCAACAAGTCAATTCATTTATGAAACTATTGTTCTTCCTAACTTCGCAGGTATGCATCAGTGATATTTTAGAAGACACAGCCAAGGAATACATGGACAATCTTCCGGAAAATCATAAAAATAATGTTATTTTCCAAAAATGTGATGTCTCTTCGCTTGCTGATTTCAAAAGTAGGTTGCTTAGCTGTTATGAACTATTATTAAAAAATTGCTTATATTTTTTGACATTTAAATTAATTACCAGATTCTTTATTATTAATAATTTGAAATCTTGAAATAATTTCTTTTTCAAATTTACTGTCAGGATACACCTTTCTTACAAAAACAATATTTAATTAAATTGGTTAATTCAGTTGGTGATAATTAAATTAAAAAAAACATTAAAATAGCGTATTTTTTTGGTGAACATAATTAGTATTCAAAATCACAAAACCATATTAAAGGAGAAAAAGTCAAATACAAAATCTGTTTCAAAATTTCATTTCCACGAACATGAAACAAGCCATGTAAAGTAAAAGCGTATTATAAATTTTCATAAATAAGATGATTATGTATACATTAAATCAATGGCTCCAAATTATTTTTATATTGGATAAAATGCAGTTTCCATTTCATTTGTAAGTAAGTATCTGGCGAAGTTTCCTAAACTGCAAATTTTTTTTCAATGTCGATATATTGGTTTTTGGCATTGATTTGCCTGTATATGGTCATTTTATACTGATTTCAAAAAGTTCAAATATAAATTATCTCTGACCGAGTACGTAAGTGAGAATTGATGTTTGAGGGTTTCTAAAGAGGAAGACAAGATTATAATTTGTATTCGCGAAAAATTGGTAATGCAGGAAAAGCAGTTCAAAGAATATTTTCATTAAATAATTTAGAATAATGATTTTAAATATTCTTTTGAAGATATTAAAAGATCTTGTTTAACACATTATCAAAGTTTTGTTCTACAAATTATTACTAAAAAATAGTGACATACTAATATTTTTCAGTTTGGCATTTGAAGAAAACAAACAAGAGTTTTTCAGATGTAAAAATATTCCATCTGAAAAAGTATTTAGCAACAACATTCCGTACTTAGCAACATATCACTGCTAAATGTCCCATTTCATTTATATAATCTTGAAAAAGTAAGTTTCATATACATTCCCTTTCAATTAATCGCTTTATTGATAAAAAGGGAATTTATTTCTAGGACGGGACTAAGAAAATTGTAAACAAATATGAAGAAGATAATTCAATAGGAGCAATGCTAAGGCGATTCTCGAAAGTATACACGAAAAAGTAGATCTTAAATTTAAGACAGAAAAATGATTTTAAAGTCTACAATAAACCATTAAAGAATCACTTATAAAAATTAATTATTTTAAGGTTTTGTAAAGTGATTTGGACATTATTTTTTGGTTTGAATTCTGAAATACGCTAAGTTAATTTCCAGTATATTCTCAAAATAACATAACCATACATTATGATTTTTTTAAATCTAGTTCATATAAAGAAAAATATTAGATAAGTGGGAATTACGGAAAAAAGTGGTATAAGTACGAATTTCGGTTCTTTTCTCTATTTGAATTATTTTGTAAGCTGATTTGAATTTTTTTTTTCGAAAAATTATACCATCCTTTTGTAGCGTTCTACTCTCGAAGAAGTTATGTTCGTTGATGTTCTAGATTTAACGGCGTCTTCTACAAAGAAGCAGATGGAAAGTAACACTTTTGCGATATGCTTGCAATTCTCAATTCTATTGTTGTTGTTTTTAAAGGATTCGATAACAAAAGTTTTTGCAGAATTCTGTAAGAACACAAAAATAAAAGTTTAAACGATTCACTCTTTTAGATTTCAGCACACGGAATTTTATCTTTTATATTAATTTTTATTTTTTACTGGTTCTTATTAATTTATCTTCTTTTTTTTACACTTTAGTCTTTTTATTTATAGTCCATTTATATACTGCACTCTATACAAAATATTTTCTTTCTACCAAATTGTGGATTTTATATAGATAATAAAGAGTAGAGTAGAGTTATATAGATAAATTTAAAAATAAATCTAATTCCATCTGCCTTTATTGTTTAAAATGGTAGTATAAAATACCGAAAGTGCGTACTGGAACTAGAAGTGCGCGTTACAGCAGCATTGCTCGAATTCTACAAACTTTCTTTAACATTTGGCTGCGAAGGGCACTTTTGTTTCGCAATGACAGATTCAAGCACATAAAATTCTTTACGTGTATACAAACAATTATAAGTGTTCATTGTTTCGTCCAGGAGTGTAAATTAGGTGAAATAATGCATATTGTTATAGATTGCACTAATATGGGGGATTACAAAAATGAACAACATTGTTTAGAAGACTTGATGAATGAAGCATGTCATATAGTTTGGTGATAATTTCAGTCTTCTGTTTTACATCGCTCGATCATTTTTGGTTTCACTTTTTTTTAAAGGACAAAGATGTAGTGGTATATATTTAAAACCAACACTTAGATCCATTGCTACAGTGTTAAAGCATGTTGTTGAAATTATTGCTAATTAATTATATAGCTTTATTTATGAAATCCTGTACGTTCATTATTTTTAAGCACTTCAGTTTGGTTTTAATCGCGGGTCAGCTATGTAGTCTAACGCAAGCATAATTCACCTAGAACTTAGAACAAATGTAATGTGATTCATATTTGACTCATACGACAGTCAACAAAGTAAAAAAAAAAAAAAAAAAAAAAAAAATAGAAAGAAAAAAAATTTGTAAAGCTGAAAGAATCAGTTAATGTTAACTGTACTAATTCATATATTTTATGAATTTTACTTAAATAGATGCATTCGATCGAGTTATTTCTGAATTCGGAAGAATAGACATGCTGATAAACAATGCAGGAGTTTTCAATGAGCAAAATTACATGAAGTGCATTGAAGTAAACTTTGTAAGTATTGTTTTAATGTATTTTCAGAACTCTTTTTCAAAATTACTTGGCTTATTACGAATTACTTATTAAAAATCAAATGTAAGATATCACGTTGAAAGTTTTCCGAAAGTAAAAAAAAAAAAAAAACTTAATGTGTCATAAATTAAATATGTATTTAATTAATTACATTACATCAGAAATCTTTAGTTTTGGAGAATTAATGAGTTTTCGAATCAAGAAATGATAGCAGCATTACCGGGATGTAACTTAGTTTTTCTTAGCTTACAAATATTTACGTTCTGTTTTTAATCAACTCTATGGTTTTTTGAAATAGTCCATGTAATATTGTACCAACATCAAATAACGAGAAAGACACTTGGACTAATTTTTTTCTAAACACCCGGACCAAGTCAATGACCTTGACTTGACCCAGACATTGGATTCGACTTAAGGAGAGGGATTAAGGTAGTGGGACAAATGCGTACGGGTCATAAAAGGCCAATAAATCATGCGTAGCTCTTTGGAAAAAAGGGGGTAGGGAGTGATTAGTCTAGGTTTGCGAAAACATATGTTATCTGTTGGCAAGAGTATTTGGCGAGAAAATGTATTGGTATTTTAACTAAATCTTGATACTTAAACAGAAAGAAAAAAACTTTTGTCTCTATTTGTATATGCTGGCTCAGTACACACCAAGCATTCTGCCTATCAAATTTGGTCAATATAAACTTTGGAGGGTAGGAAAGTGAATTTTTGAATTTTTAATTAAAATATTAACTAATCAAAAATTAAGACAAATGTTGACTTTGATCCGTGATTACTTTCTAAAGATTTATAGTAAAAAATAGTTTACTTGCAAATCATATCAATTCTCTGGATTGTTCATTCACAGTCAAAGTATGCTGAATATAGTTCTCAAATGAAAATCAATAAACTTAAAAAAAAAATCTGAAATAGACATTTTATTCTAAAAAATTACACCTAAACTTAACTATTACCATCAAAACGATTCCAGTTCTTTTAAGATAAGTGGATTATTTAAATGTGCATTTCAACTAATTAATAGCACACAAGTCAATAAGAGAATTTAACAGTTGATAAATTTCCTACTATCTGGAATTAAATCTGTTCAAAGCTTTTGAATTTCTGGTAATCAAATAAATAATTCATATACAGATGGAATTAATAACTTAGCAAGTCTGCTATATTTATAACAATACATATTATCATCTTTTTAAAAATCTAGTATTCTTGTTTATATGGAAACTTTATCTTTTCATATGTAAATATAAACGGAAGATCTTGACTATAAAACATACATGCTATATTCTTTTTACAGAATGAAAATACGCAAAGACTGACAAACCAATAAAATTAATGAATTTTTTTAAATTATAAGATAATTTATGTTAGAGATAACATTATTTTTGATATTAATATTTTTAAATGCACTGAATTGAATATTTCTTTCTCCCAGATATACATATGTTAAATTTAGTATCTCTACGTGCAATGGTCTATATTTTAAATAGACTGATAGACGCATATATATACATTCAATTTTATTCTTAGAAGAAAGTCTTATTTTGTTAATTAAAACTTTTGAATTAAAGTCTGAATATTCCATACTTTAATTTTTGAATAATTTTAAACGAAAAATTTGGAGATATCTGTGAAATTTAAAGTATATGCTTCCGTGTTAAAAGTCAATTTTTTCCATTCACTCCCCTCCCTCCTCTTTTGTGTGTGTGTGTGTGCGTACATTATCAGGTATTCTGTTATTTAAGTTCCTAAAACAGTCCTTATTTTATTTTATTTTACGAATTAAAAATAAAATTCGGGTTATTTTAATGGAACATTACAACTGAAAATGGAATAATAATACGTAAGAAAGCATTTTTTACAAAGTAAACATCCCGCACTTACTATTTGATTTTTATAATATTGCCATGTATTGAATATTATTTTAAAATATTATCCGTGAAATTTCTTTTGTCTTTTGTGACATTGTTACATATTTAGATAATTTTGAAACGCTGTATTCTCAGATTTTTCCATAATATTCTAGTTAGCATAATATTCTAGTTAGATGAAGAAGTATTTAAATATGACGAGTCTGATTAAATGACAAATATTAACAAAGAGTTATTAGTTAAAAAAATCAACAAAGAAAAATTCCCTCAGCTCTTGATAATTTTTAATACTTGCAGAAAGGTATTTATTTTATAGTTTCATTTAATGACACAGGGCCTTGCAGTCAAATTTCGTCAAGTTATAATCAAGTATTGATTAAATTAATTTTGGAACTTTATTCTAGCAATATTCCTAATTACCATTTACAAATTTTCGCTATGCTATCTTATAATTCTAAAAAATTTGGAGCTTTACAGTTTAAAAAAAATATATTCACTCCTTTTACACTATTGTTTAGAGTGTTATAGAAAGTTGTCTTTTGTTTTCGATATTTTGCTTAAAATTAATTTTACGTTTTGACTGTGCACTTTTTTTATTTGCACAATATTGAAATGGACTTTTTAGAAAGGGACTTTCAAAATTTACTACTTAAAATTGCTGAATAAAAATTTAATTAAAATCAATAAAAAATTTGGTGGGAAAAAGGGGTTTTGATATTTGCATTATCTCAGAGCCCCTGGAAGGTTTAAAATGGTCATGAATTTATCTGAAATTAGAAATAATTACATTATTTAAAATATAGAAAAAAAACGTATAGCTAATCAGTAAGGATTTAAATAAAGGTGTAGATGTATATTGAAGAGTGTATTGCCAGAACTTCATTCAACACTATTTTTAATGACTTATTGTACATATAAGAACGATCTTTAATAAAATTTAAGTTTCTGAAGAACATTTACTTCATATATTAATGTAAAAATCATTTTTCTTAATTCTGTTTTATTTTTTAACAGTAGATTTGGATTATAGTTTAATAAATAGTGCAACTAGAAGAAAATTAAATTTGAATTCAGCTAATATCTCTTACAAATTTTCGCAGATACAAATGATCAGTTAGCAAAATATTAATATACTTCTGATTTAGTAAGCTGCTTATTTTATGCACCGTATACTTACAATATTTCATATACAAAATGCAAAGTCATATAATGAACGAATAATTTATCTTTATCACAGTACAGATTTAAAAAAAAATGTAACAACATTTAAATTAAATCTACGATGATAAACAGAAAAGTTTAAATTTATAATGGCGTTCTACTCTGGAAACTAGTTTTTTTTAACTGATATAGCATGGAAACTTAACATCCGTAGTTGGAAGCTTTTCTTACTACTTGCTGCATTTCAAGAATTGCTTTTGAAACTTTTCCCTCCTTACAAATCATTCCAATGCCACTAACCTCATTTAATTGTACTTTATATTTAAGAAACAACTTTTTTAAGTGCCTATATTTAAATAACAAACATTTTAATGTTCGAAATTATTGAATTAAATAAACGAATCAAGAAGAAATAAAGCAAAAACTAATGAAATGCAAACTCTTTCGTTTAATGCAAAACGTTATATTTATGTAATGCATTTATATGTAAAATCTAGAAGAAATGATTATTATTTCGAAGTGGATACACTATTTATATGAGAAGAAATATCATTCCTCAATGATTTTTATCATACATTTTTGAATAAATACATTGAAAAGCAATCCATCTTTCATAAAAAGCAAAGTGAAAATTATTCATATAGCATTAAAACGCATGAAATTGTATTAATGAACATATCATTAAGTATTCGAAATTGTGTCAAACATCATGCTAACTCTTGCCAAATATGACGCTTTTAGATAACGTTTAAAATGTTGTAACCTCTTCTAGAACTGACCCTTATCAGTAATAAAACAGCATTGTAAACGAGACTATTGATTGACAGTTTTATGACTGATACGCAAAGTGTACTATACGCAAAAGTCACACAACCGGTTATTAAGGCTCGGTGTTATATTGAACTTTCACACCACATACATAGCAGACTTTCCATGGAAATTTTTTTCGAGTCTGAAATTGTATAGTATCTATGCCGAGATCTTGATTACAAAGGCTTCAAGTTTTCAGTGATAGACAGATATATAATTGAATAATTTTCTTTTTGAATTGAAAATAATAAAATTTAGAACAGCGAAATATTTATCGAAATTATTAATAATTTTGTAAACGAAACAATTTAATTATATATTTTTATTGTGTTTTGAGCAAAATTCTAGCTTGGGAAAAAGAGGGATGTTCTGAGTTTGGGAAACCAAGTTGAAAAAGAGCAGAAAAGAGAAATCGATTTTATTTTCTGCAGTCTAATTCATATTTTCTTGGGATTTTCAAATGCTGAACTTTTTCTCTGAATTCACCGAAATTGTTTATTTTTTTTTTAACTATGATGAAAAAAAAATTAAGGATATAAAATGCATTCTGTTTTGAGAATTTCCAACAAACCGAGGAGGAAGAGGTGAAATGGAGGTGCTGCCATTTCAAATGATATGTAGAATATAGTTCTTATATGAATGATACTAGGGTTTATACAAAACCCGACTTTTTGAAAAACCGGTTTTCGAATTCAATATTTCCAAAAAACCGGTTTTAGCCGGTTTTCGAATTTTTATTAAACAAAAATAGAATAGAGAAAATATTTAATTTAATTTATATAAAATAACAAAAAACGAAATCAATATCAAAGTCAAAATATTAAAAAAAATTAAGGATTACATATATATATTACTTACACAAAATAACGAAAACTCAAACAAAAATTTCAAATAATATTCATATTATTTTCACTAATTTTAATTTCTCCTAAGAAAATAGGATTTTTAAAAAAACATAAGATATTTTTTCACTGAACGGTGGCTAAGTCTTGCTCTTATTTTGGACATAATAATACCTGAAATTGAAAATACTCGTTCACTAGCTATTGAGCTTGGTTTTATAGTTTTCAGGGCATCAAATAACAAATCTAAGTTTTTTGTTCTTTCATTCGTTGCCGCAAATAATGAAAATTCATCTTTCAGTGTCTTTGGATTTGTAAGTTTTTCTTCAGGGTCTCCAAGAAACTTAGGAATTGATTTTTCTATGGCTTCTTTTAAAAAAGCATTACTCTGAAGTAGTATCTTAAGTTTGCTCTTGATCAGAATCGGTTTCCAGATAGCTTAATAATTTCGGTTTTTGAAGCTAAAGAAAGTCCACTAGATTTCTTCGCTTAGCTAGAAATGTTTTGTGGATTTTGCAAAGAGTTGGTAAATTCTACTTGTCTTCATTCTTGAATTTGTTCTTCTAAAGCATATAATAATTTCAAACTTATTTCAGTGTTTAAAGTTTTTTCAGTGTATTCAGTGTTTAGTTCAATTAGCAGAAATTCAAATATACCTTCACTTGTTAATAAATTGGCATTTCATCGCCCTAAGCATTCAGCTGCTAGATAAATCGGTCTCAACCGATAAAATTCAATTAAAAAATTATTTTTTATTTTATTTTATTTATTTATTTATTGAAGATGAGAAATATTCAGGCGTTCCGGAAAACCGGTTTTCTTAATTTAAAACCGGTTTTCAAATTTGACAAATTTACTTAAAAAAACCGGTTTTAAAAACCGGGTTTGAAAACCGACAAACTATAAACGATACGTTAGATCAGTTCACATAAAAATAGACAGACAACATTTTTTTCAGAAGAATTTTGCACAAAATTTGATAGAAATTTATAATTTTCATATAAAGCATGCATAACGAAATTCACTTGGCGTCTTTGAGCTATCTTATTCGTAGATGGATAACCACAATATGAAAAATGGTTTTTCAAAGTCATTAATTGAGCTTTGAAATGCTGATATTCATCTAAAATGTAGAGGTCGAATTTTTGTGGATTGTCATTTATTTTTGCCGAATTGAGAAGTGGAATTTTAGCGAAATTGTGTACTCACGTTAATAAAAGATTTGAATTTTCAGATTGTAATATAATGCTTCAGTGGCTTTAGTACTTTGTATTAGTGCCAAAAAAATTAAATAAAGATAAAATTAACTGCAGTAGTATTATCCTATTATTCATTGCAAGTGATAAATAAAATAAAATGGAATCGCATTGAGACATAACTTATTTATGAACGTACATTTTATAAAAACCTATTTTTATTAGGAATCAAAAATTTTATAAAAAGTAATTTTCTTTGGAACATTTAAGAACATATGTATGTAAACATAATTTTTTAAAACATAGGCCAAAGAGACACATTGAATTTTAAATTTCGTTTTTATTCCAACTCTAGAGGCATAATTCATGTAAAAGCAGCAGCGACGAGGCACATCAACACAGAACGACACAAAGAGCTAAAAGAGGAAAAGTAATGAAATATTTATTCCCATGAATATATACTATGATATTTTGATAGGGATTTCTTTACATGTGTAGGAGATCTTTTAAAAGAATGTGTATAGGGATCTTTTAAAAGAATGTGTCAGATCGACAAATTTTTATCCTTTCACTCGGAGTGTGGGAACTTGTCATCTCACCAATTTCACAGAATTTCTGTCGCATTAATTAAAAAAAAAAAGGTGGAATTGGATCAGAAAATAAGACAGTATTTTAGAATGAAGTTAATATGGGCCGAATTTATATAAAACTTTGGAAGTTAATTAGTATTAAATTAAATTTTAATATATATATATTGAAAATTTTCTCGTCGATATGTTAAAGTATTGTCATTTTCAGAAGTTTCACATGCCATTTTCATTAATATCATTTACAGATTGCAGTCGTGAACGGAACACGACTTGCTTTCGAACATATGGACATTAACAAAGGTGGACATGGTGGTCATGTCATTAACACAGCATCCGAAGCAGGTTTGCTTACATTTTAATACTTATTTTGTCTTAATACATTTTCTTTTTGACAATGTTTGATATGTAGAATAATGTATAATTCAGTGTTCAATAACTATAATGTTCTGAAAGAATATCTAAGAATGAGATATTCTTTCTCACTAAATGTTAAAAAAATTTTATTTCATGAAGATTTGTTTTATCTAGATACTTTGACTCTCGGCTCATTTATTGGGTCTTTTTGAGGAGGAAAATAAAAATATTTCAGCTCAAAATATATTAACTAGATTAAGATTTTATTTATCTTAGGATATTAAAACTGGCTGAGAGGCTATTTATTTCCAATTTATCTTTTAATATTAAATAATTTATGGATAAATAATATAGCAAATTGTTATACGAGCATTTTAATGCAAATAAAAAACAAAACAGATATGAAATTTAGTGATAACTTTTTGCTGAAAGCATAAATCCTTTATTGATCATTTCAGTAGAAAACACATATATATTCATGAAATTCTACGGGTGAATTTATGGAATTCAACTGAATTGAAGAAGACAGTAATTGTAGTGCATTATTAATTAATCTATAGATAATCCAATACGGAATATTTAAGATAAAAAAAGCAAGAACATTCCATACTTGGACAACTAACTGTTTTTAACATAAAAAATTAATTTTCAAATGATATAGCACTCTAATTAATGATATTTATTTTTCATTTTACTTTATTTATTTGTAAAAGCAGCATAGTTGCATCTAATTTTAAAGCTGATTTTAAGGAACTATCGAAATATTTCAATAGTTTCTAAGCACAATTTTGGGCATGAATATTTTTTTAATTCGTTTAATTTTATTTAAAAAGATAATTTTTAAAAAAATTTATAATATCGCTACAGATCCAATTAATGTACAAACCTTGCGAGCGTGCTGCCATCTTTAGCCAATCTCATCATTTAAGAAGTCAAATTATTTTACTAGTTTGGTTAAAATCAAATGAAATTTGTCTTACTAAACAAAATTCATATTTAAAAAAAAATCTTTAGTTAAATTTACAGTAAAAATGCTATTTATTATACCTACCGTTAAATAAAATAAAAGAAATTCGTGACAATAAAGATTTTTTTGTTGTTGTTATTGATCTCAAATAAAGTCAAAGAAAAATGATACAATTAATTGTGATTTGAAAAGAATAATATGTATAATTAAAGAATTAAAAATTAAATGATTGTTTAAACTTATTTCATCGTTTGTATCATATATTAAACTAATGTTATTAATATCAGTTATTTGTTTTCATATAACAAATCAATGTATATTTATCCAAAATTTTATTTAAGCACCGTCCAGGTTATATTCTTTTCATATCCTTATAACGCTGAACCATAGTAAGAAAACGGTGTCGTAAATGAAAGATGATTTGACTTTATTTCATCATTATTGTAAATTAAAGATGATTTGGCTTTATTTCATCATTAGAACAATATCTTCTTGAGTATACCACACAGAAATCCAATCTATTAGTTGAAAAATTCATCATCTCCGAAACACAAATATTTCTAGAACTTCCGCTGCTTGCTCAAAAGGAAAATTTGATTTGTAGGAACATAAATATCACTTAAGCTTCTGTAACTCGTATTTCATAATTTAATTCTGAAACATAATTTTTTTTATGTCTTTAATTTTCTTTTATGCTTTTTATTTCCTCCAAATATAAGGTACTGAATTTTTTATACAGACAGAAGAGAAAAAAAAAAAAAGATGTGAACATATGCAAAACATGTCTTTTTTAAAGAAATTCATTTTGCAGTTCCCAAACGGCTTTTTTCCCCCTTTTTTTTTGTAATTAGGATTTATTCAAAAATGAAACAAAGTACTTCTAAAAATATTGTTACAAAAAAAATCTGCCCATTTTTTCTTAAAAGCATTTTTTAACAAGAATTTCTAAATAAAAAAATGTTTTGCTCAAGAAATGGATAAATATTCTTATTAAGTCACGCCAAAAATATCTAATCATGAAAACGATGAATTTTGAAATTTACTTAGCATTATGCCCATTTTATTGCATTTATTGAGGAATATAGTAATTCCTATCAAGAGGAAAATTAAAGTAATATTTTTTAGATATGTCACCGTTTTAAAAATGTTACAGTATTTTAAAACAAGACCTGCATATTACTCTAAATACATACCAAAATTCATTTTTGTTACCTCAATAGAAAACACAGATTTCATTTTTTTCTTATTCAAGATCAGTTTGATATGTTTAAAAATTGAATTAATGAAAAACGTTCAAAATGTTATTCGAAACCTAAATCTTGAAATTTATGACTCAACAGATATAGTTTCATTAGTCACTTACTTGATTAGCTGCCAATTTTATTTATCTTAGGTTTGGATCCAATGCCTTTAGCTCCTGTATATGTTGGAACGAAACATGCTGTAGTTGGATATACCAGGAGCATTGGAGTATGTAATTAAAATTTAATAAAAATTAGAATTTTTTTTTAAATTTTAAATTTAAACTGTATAAAATTATTTATTATTATTAATATTTGCAGTTCTTTAAAATTACTTATTATAGGAGTAAAGATTTTTATAAACTAAGCGATGGATTTTAAAATGGTATAGTAGGCACGCTTTGACATTATTATTCTTTCAGAAGATTAATAAGTGAATTCAGGAATTTTCGATAGAATGCTTCCAATCAACAAGCATTTCTGCACTTGCAAATCTGTAAGGAATATCTATATCTATCAGGAAATTTGATGATTTACTCAGAAAATCCTACATATATTAAAAGTGTATTAATATTCAGCAGTCTTGATGGAAACATATCAAGTTCTCTCTTGCTTAGATTTTTTGACGGCCGTCGCCATTATTTGGACTATCTGGCCTTAATTTGCAAGTGCAGGTTTTGATTACCGTGTGCACTGGATCTTATCCCATGTGATTTCTTCCTATAACGATATTTAGTAAATGCTATGTTATCTCAAAATTTTACATTACACATAGAACCCATATATCTAGAATGTATTGTATAAAATACCTATAATGTAAATCTGCGACTTTATAAGAATTTGAGAAGAAAGACTGCGTGGTAGAGTAAGAGTAAATAACTAAGAGTAGATAACTAAGATTTCAGTTTTACGTATCTACATTAGAAAAAAACATTAAATAATATGACTTTTATTCATAATTAACATGCAAATTTTTAAACCTTTTGGAAAAAGTTATCTACAGCTGCTAGTTTTTCTTTCTTTTTTTCTTTTTTTCGTAGGCTGCATACCATTTTAAAAAGACTGGTATCAAGGTGAATGCTATATGTCCTGGACCGGTCGATACAGGATTCTTCAGAGTTTTTCCAACGAAGTGCGTTGACGTCGAAGAGGCCAAGAAACTAGCCGCAGAAATGAAGCCTGTCAAGTAAGTTTATTTGCAATTGAAAAATATTAGAATATTAGAGTAATATTAAGATTAACAATTAATTATAAAATCCAATATTTTAAATTCAACTTTGCATTATTGCATGATAGTTTAAATCCAAATCTGGGTTATATTATCATGTGTTTGACATAATAGTTGATACAGATACGCACGCATACACACACGCGGATGCATACACACATACTCGCGCGCGCACGGGAACGCACACACACCCACACACTATACTACACTGAAATCTTAAATGGCGAATTTTTAAAAAGCAACAAAATTAAAGATATATTATGAGATTATAATCTTATGCTTTTAATAACAATTTATTTTGATAGGCATAGACAACATGTTATATCTGAAACTATACCACAGAAATTACTTTGTATTAAAAAATAATGTATAATAATAATGATAATGATATGGACCGAAAAGATTAATTTTTGAAAAGTAAGAATTGTGACTCCAAATTGAATCAAGAAGAAACATATTGAAAACAAAACTTCCCATTGAATCATTTTCTTTCACTTTCTGAACATTTTTTAGCAAAGATAGTTATTAAAAGAGAAAAAGTAAAAAAAGTTCATCTTGAATTAGAATATTTAATTAAATTTTTACATAATTTTTTTAACTGAATTTCTGTTTACTTATTACAAACTAAGGTGATAATATGTACCATCTCCACTACTTTTTTTTTTCACAAAAGGTATCTTCTTTTCAATCTTTTGAGCAAAAAAGTCTTTAAGGATAAATTTTATATATTTCATTTAAATGTTTCTTTAAAATGTTCTAAATAATTATTTTTGACTGAATTTCCTTTTTCTTTCTTTTAATTAATATAAAGACGACTCTATCTCTGCAGCTAAGAAAAAAATCAAGGCGAGATTTCAGACACACGTTAAATAGTGAATTTATTTACTGAAAGTACTATGCTAAGAAAATGAGATTATACATATGAATTAATGGAGTAGTTTTCCAAAACGTTTTTGCATATTCTGCCATAAAGGTCTAATAAACTCTCCCCCCCCCCGTACGAAATTGTGGAACCCTGTATAAACCCGCTAATGTCTTGTATGGCACTAGTTAACAGTAATGTATAGAATAATTGGCGTGTATTTAACATTTTTACTGGATCCATAGCGAGAATATATATTCTGAACGCCTGCTTACCGACCGACTGAAACCAAGATGTGACATGGAATTACAATTATCGTCAAAAGCTCACACACCTAATTTCATTGATTTAAATCATTTCATTGATAAGTCTTTGCGTTTACACGTAAGCGAAAATACAGACCAACAAACGGTGAATCCTTTACACATTTGGTTCAAAATTTTTATAAAAAATTTACGTTAGATGCTGAACCTGTATACCAAATTTTATGTATTTAGTTCTTTATGTATTGTAATTATTGGATTCTCTTGTACTCAAATAACCAAACAGATTCTCAATGAATGAATTTTGTTTAAAATTTGAAAGAAATCTACAAATTTAGTCAAAAGTATATATACTAAATTTCATTTGTCATCATCTCAGGACGTTTTTGAATTATCTTGTAAATAGGTATCTTGTAATAATGTCGAAAATGTGTTTTTAAAACGCAGAAAAGTTTGAAACGTGGAAATTCATTAAATTTTCGAATTCGAACTTGATAAAAATACTTTGTCAATATTCCATGCACGAAAAAGTGAAAAAGGAATACACACAGCACCACTTACTCATTCTGAAGCTATAATACTTAATATAATGTTTCCTTGATTCATTTGTTTTTCAATTTTTGAGAAATCGCCCATAGTTTCCACACAAACGAAACCTTGATGATTCATCGCAACATGATTTAAGGAAATTGATACTAAGAAACAAAGAATGCCTAGCTTCAAATACTTGATTGTATTTCTTCAATTACAAAATAATAAAAAATAGATGTAACAATTTGTTAAATCAAGTGTGTAAAAAATTAGACACTCCTTTTAAATTCATGGACATGAACTGAATTCAGAATTATTGCTTGAAAATTTAAAACTTCATTAGTTACGGTTTCAGCCGATAATTGAGTAAATTAGTCCCAGTAAAATTTTCTTTTAACTTTTGTTATCCTTTGATAAGTTATAAAGTTCAATGTTTCCTTTATCATGGAGGTAACGCTTTGTGTTTTGGAATGTGTATCAGAAGGATTGGTCCATTTAGTTGAACTGTTTTAGGAACACTTAACAAGTGGATTTATTTTGACATGCCGTAATTGCTTTTCTTGTATCATCCTAATATATCAGTAAAAGTCAGTTTTTCTATAAGACATGAATGATGTCAACTTTAATTGTATACAGGTAAATTCTAAATGCTTTAATTTATCTACCATTCAATTCACTAATTTTTACATTATATTGAGAGTTCAA
This sequence comes from Argiope aurantia, assembly GCA_026543865.1. NCBI lineage: Eukaryota > Metazoa > Arthropoda > Arachnida > Araneae > Araneidae > Argiope > Argiope aurantia. Next base: position 20,095 of record JAPMOR010051459.1, read on the forward strand.
GATATTTAAGATATCTGTTTACCCCTTTTTTTTGAATATCTGAAAACATTTTTTTCTCTGATCTTGTATATTTAAAAAATAGAATAAGTAAATTCAGAAGTCTTTAAATAACAAATAAAAAAAGGAATTAAATTTTGAAGTAATACTTTAATTGTTTTTTAAAAATATTTAGTTTAAAAGGCATTTTTTAAAAATTTCTTAGCGTCTGTAGAATGTATATATTAAAATTCATATTTCTAAATTTTTCTGCATAAAACAATTAGAGGTGACAATTTTTTTCGAACAATTTTCTTTCTTTTAAAATAGTTTACTATATCATATCAAAAATCAAAGCAAAAATTTAAATTTAAATTATTTTGATTTTAAAAAATCCAATAAACATTTTAATACCGTTAAAAATTCATTTATCAAAGATTAAACTGTTAACTGCTAAACTTTATTAATAAAAACTAAAATCTACTTTAATTATTAATGAGCAATGAAAATATTTTAATTCCTAAGCAAATGAATTTATTCGACGATAGTGTGAGTAACTACTGAATTTTTGAAGTAAAAATAAAAATCCTAAATATTTTGATTAAAAATAATCAAAATTTAACATGTATCTAATATTCTATATTTTATCGTTAATTACTAATTTTGGTTTTAAAGATAAGTATTTTGAATAATAATGGTAAGTGAAACTATTTTAATGCCTTTAAAAATAATTTATTCAAAACTGAATTAGTTGCTTGTTAAATTTTCGGAATAACTATTGAAATACAAATTATTTCGTTTAAAAACAATCTGTAAAGATATTTTAATATTTTAAAAAACACATTTGTTCAAAGATTTAACAGGAATAGTTTATTATATATTTAGATGAAAATAGAAATGGGCTTTAAAATGAAAAGAAAAGCAATTACAAATACTGACTGTCAGCATGCTAATACATCAGTTAAAGTAAATAAAGCTTTTATTATTCATTAATGAAGACTATTTTGGAAATAAATGGTTCGACTATTTTATTATTATTTAAATAGGATTATTTATAAAATGTAATTCCACTTAAAAAATGGATAAAAATTTTAATCATTCAGTTCCAACTGTACTCCGTTTTTTATTTTACTTAGATGTTTGTATGATTTCTTTTTACTTGATTATGTTTAAATTTCGAGAGTTTGGTATGTAATGAACTGCTATACATTTATTGAATATTTATCATAAGTCATAACAACAGTTAACCGTAAATATTTATTATAACATTAAACATAAGATAATTAATCAAGAAGATGTTCATTGTAAACATCGTTAAGAAATAAAGAAAGGATATGCAATTTGCAATCTTAATTGAATATAAATAACAACAAAACAACAAAAATAGTGGTAAAAGACTGGAGGTTGGATGTTAACTTTCATCTGCGCATTTTCGGCTAATGAAAATGAATGTTTTTCTGGAATATTCAAAACAAGAGAAAATGGAAATCAAATTTAAAATAATGTTATTAAAGTAAATAAACAGAAATTTGTTAGAAAAGTACATCAAAACTTGCCAAATGACAAGAGTGCATCTAATTTGTCAGAAATTAAAATAAGAATAGGGCAAACTCATTTTCGTTATTCTTTATATCAGTCTGAACTTTTTATTCATTTAGATTGTTGTTATTGTAATTTAAAACAGAATTCAAGACTAGAAAACCAATTAAATTGCAATTTTCCGTCGTATCCACTTCAAACATATTAAAACTGCATCCAACGGAAGGCAAAACTAAATATTTGTAACAAAATAAGACAAAAATTTTAACACAAACAAAAGAATTATTAAAGGTAAAAGAAAATATTTTGATAAATTTTTAATCTGATCCAGCTGGAACAACAGAAAACTGCTAAAAGCATAATGGTATGATAATAAATAGATCTGTTGAAAAAATAAAGTAAAATACATAAAAAAATCAACCCAAAATAAACTTTATTTTTGAAAAGTTAATGAAAAAGCTTCAGTTATTGGAGGATAGTGTCCCCTTTATAATTGAAAAAAGAAAAGAAATACTTGGATTTAAACAAATGCTCAAATAACGTATGAACGAAGGTTTTGAATTTTAGATTGAGCAATGGGAAAATAATTTTATAGAAATGTTAACGAATAAGTGAAAAATAAGTGAATTGTATTAGATGATTGAAAATTAAAATCTTTTAATGGCATTAGGCGATAGAAAATTTTGTACGTTAATCAAATCCTATCGTTGAAATTTTTAACTTATAGAAAATACAAATGCATATTTATTTTCTTATAACAATTTTTTAAAGAAATAATTGACAAAAATTTATGAAAAAATTTCAGAACTAGGTAATTTTTAAATAAAATGTAATCAACACTTTGAAAAATAAAGTTCTTTTTTGATATTTAATTTGAAACTATTCAAAGAATACCCATGGAAAATTCGATGGTTCTGGAGCGAGCTTATTCCATAGAATAGAAAATTTTAAACTTTTTCTACTTCTCTTCCTTCCTAAAATCTCATCTTCGAACAAAAAAACTTTTTTTGCATAGCATTTTATTCAAGAAACAATAAACCGCAAATTAATTAGGGAACACAATAAACCAATAAAAATTCTTTAATGAATAAGAATGTAATTTATTGAATATTGCTATTTGAAAAATTCGATGCACAGGGTGACCAAAAATCTGTAAAGACTAAAAATTCATAACCCCCCCCCCAAAAAAAAAATATTCAAAATATAAAACGGTTTGTAAGTTTAGCATTGATAGGTCACGGGATTTTTTTTTAAGATATGGAAAAAAAAACAGCCTACAGATGGCGCTGGTACGAATGACTTAATTGGAAATATGCAAATGAGACAGGCAATTATAATTAGTTACACTCTTGATCCAGAATCTGTTCTACGTTGCATGCCATGTAAGTGAACAAGGAATCAGCGACTACTGCATTGCGTAAATTCCGATTTCAGAAATGTGTGATGACTGGAAAAGTGCCTTCAAGAGTGGCAAGCCTCATAAAGCTTGTTCAGCGGTTTGAGGAAACTGGATCTCTGTAAGATCTGTAAGATCAGGACAACCAAATCTAAGGCAGATAAGTTCGGCGCGCGTTGTAGCCAGAATGGAAATATTAGCGATAGGGTCCTCTGCAAGGATTAGCAATGCACGGGAAGCTGGCAGACACTTGGGATTACCAGCATACTCAGTACGTAACATTTTTCATGGAGTTCTTAATCAGTATACATAAAAATTACATGTGAACTTTTACCGTCATGAACTTTACAGGCGGATATAGAAAAGAGGGAAGCATTTGCGAAATGAGCTCTCTCCAAAATTGGACATGATCCCTCCTGAGTCTTCAATATCTTGTGGACAGATGAAACTATTTTTCGCTCTATGGCGACATTAGTTAACATTAGCAGATATTTCAAGTTTCCGTGGCCTCCTAGATCGCTATATCTGACACCAGCAGACTTTTGGCTATGGAGAAATTTAAAATTCCGTGTGTATCGATCTCATTCATCCAATCCACTAGGAGTTGTTACGCATACAGCCGGACATGCTGCACTCTCCCGCTGCTGGATTCGTGACACGCCTGAAATCTGTTATCACCTGTGGTGGTGGGCATATGGAACACATATTGCTATAATAAACGATTTGGTATCATTGTTTTTGTTATTTATGTATCTCTTCTTTCACTTATGTGCGAAATGCCACCTATCGGCTGTTTTTTGAATTAATTTTTTTCTTATCTTAAAAAATGTCCGTGACTTATCGATTTTAAAAATACAAACCGTTTTTTTATTTTGCTTAATTTTACAGGTCTTATAATTTTTTAAAATTTTTACGGACTTTTTGCCCACCCTTAAATATTTGAAATTAGGATGTCTTTCTGCATTGTTTATGTTTAATAATATTTCAAAATTTGATAGAATTGAATTAACAATATATTCACCAAAATGCTGTAGAGGATTGGAAACACTCTCACATATACACTACTCTGACGATTTTATCTAGATTTTTTTTTTGTAATAATTGTCCCAAAAATGAACTTGATTTAGTTATAAATTATTTTTTATTTTCATTCATTTTTAGTTTGAATTTTTTACTGCACACATTAAAAAAAAACAAACAGCGAAAGTGTTCTCCTTAAGACTTTCTCGCATACTCTCTAATATACTTTTCATACCAGAGAACGTCTCATATGGCATTGGGCTACAATAGTTTCGAAGTATTAACTTTTGGCGTGAGTTTACTGAATCTATCAGTCAACCTTGGCGATTTTTTGGCTATTAATTCCTGGCATGCGATTAATAATATTCAAAAATCGAATTTCTGTTTTAAATAAGTTTTTATGAACCAATTGAAACAAAAACTTTACACAAAACTTCACTTGTAGCTATAAAATCCCAAACCAAATTTGATATATTTAAGTCACTGGGTTTTCGAATTCATCGCGTTTACATGTTTCTGAAAGTACAGAGCGACAGACGGTCAATTCGTAGTTGGATTTCGCTCAAAATTGATCTATCTAGCTCTCTTCGTTTTGTAATTTTCGTGCTGACATATTCACACAGCTGATCATATTTTACTCAGAATTTGAAGAAAATCTGCAAATTTGGTGTAAAAATCGTATACCAAATTTCAATCGTCTAGCTCAAAATGTTTTTCAGTTACCTTTTTCACTGACAGACAACTGGAAATTTTCTGAAAATGTGTTTTTCGAACTCAGGGAGGTCTAAAACGCAGAGATGCGTCAAAATCTCGAATTCGAATTTTTCCACAACTGCTATACTTTTTCTATACTATGCATACAAAAAAGGAATTATGAAACATTTCTTCAGCTCGTATGATTTAATGGAATCATTACTGCATCTTCATCTGTATTATTTCAGTTGCATCCTCGTCATATTTTCTTTATTTCACACTTTTTTTTTCCCAAAAACTACATTTAAAAAATCAAATGATAAATACTTTTTGCTAGTTTAAACGTATATATTCAACAGTCAACATACACAATGGATAAATATCATGAAAAAATTCCTCTTTTTTTCCCTTTAAAAGGCTGTTTGATTCTTATTCTACATCATACGGATTAATAATATTTTATCTATGCAAAATGATCCCACGGTGAGTTTTGAAGTTTGATTCAAAATTTCTTTGCGTATAAATCTCATTTTATTTTTCAGGCCTGAGGATGTTGCCAGAGCTTTGATTAAGCTACTTGAGGATGACAGAAATGGAGCCATATTGAGAATAGATGTCGATGGATTAAGATATGTTTAGAAGAAAAAAAATTTCAAAAATTAAATCCATCCACTTCAGAAAGTGTTATGCTATTGGAGTAAAACTTGATCAACATTTAAAAAAATAGAAATAAATTATGTTAGCAATTTATTTTTCTGTCTTATTTTGAAATTTTTTCGAAAAATATAAGAAATATGCTGATTATCGAGTTCATACAAATATCCTGTTAAGTAGATATTTATATTATTTTGTAAATAATATTTTGAAAATTAAACAATAATCAGAAAATGGTAATTCCGATTTTTTTTTTCTATCGAGTGTTATAAAGAAAATGTATGTTCTGTTTTTTTAGTTAATACTTTAATAAAAAAATTTATTACTATTTTAAGCAAACTTTTTATAAGAACATTTTAAAAAATTAAAATTATTATAAGAAAAGTTGAAATTTACTACTCATTTTCCTGCAACTTGTGGCAGTTAATAAATAAAATGTCTTTGCAGTTTTTTTTTAAATTTGCACTTTATTTAAAGAATTTATTGTTTTGGTCACTGTTTCCAAACTATTAAAAATGTATGTGAAGAATTACCGACTCTCTTTCGTCCTTTGCCTAATTATATATATATATATATATAAGATACAAATATTTCTATTTTTTACATGAACTAATCTACAGAAACGATTTTAAAAACATTTATAAGGCAAAAGTTTCAGTGAGAGTTATTTTATGTAAATACCATGATATAAATATATGTATAATCATATGAACATGTCTTATCAATGTTCATGTTGGCCACAATTAAGTGGCTCAGCAAAGCTTCTTGACTTCTAATCTGGACTGCTGTTTGAAGTAAATACATTTGATATAGTTTATTGGAAGAGAAGACAAGAAAGACTTTCAGTATATTTCTATACTTTCCTCGATACATAGACATATAACGCATTTTGTACTACTTAGTATAGTGAAGAAAATTGCACATGTATCGAGTATATATTTGCATTCTTTCCTATTTCAAATTTGATACATACTTAAAATTTTCTTGTCAAAAAAAAAAAAAAAAAGACGATATCAAATTTTATCCTTTTAGTTTGTTGCGTTTTTCAATTATTACATTCCAGCCGGAGTCATCCCTTTAATTAAAAAATTGTCACAAATTGAGACATTCAGGGACGAATATTGTTTGTGAAATATTATTCATTTAACTTGCCATGTTTTTCACCTATCGTGTCCGTGCACACATAAGGGAGTAGATTGGCAGACTTCCCTAAAAAGGGATTTCATTCAAGTTTGACAGAAATTTAGAAATGTATTCATTTGATCACATAGCAAATTTCACCCTTCTTGATTAATATATTTTTAAGTTATCGCATTTACAAGTAGACATATAAGTGCAACGAATACCCATAGTTATCCCTTTTAAATCCTGAGGATTTATCAAACCCTCAAAATGAAATTTTTTGACGATTGCCGTACTTCCAATACTTCTTAGAGGAGAAAAAAATAAGATAAACATTTGAAAGTAGTATTTCGAACACACATCAACTAAATCAATACATAAACTAATTATGCTCTGCCGGAACAATCCGGATTTTTATTTGTCTTCAAATACCTGCACAGTTTAGATTATATATCCATGTTTATTGATCTTAATAACTCAAATATTTTACCTTTCATGCATTTCTATATATCAACAGGGACATATTTATTGTGAGTGGATAGTCATTTAAAATTACATAAAAAAATAACTTTTGAAACCAATAGCTCAAACATATCGTAGTATATAGGAATAGTCACACTATTATTACATTTTTAATTCTCTTTTTTTTGAAATTACAGTTGAATATCTTTAATGAGCCATATAATGTTCACTTTTGCCTGGCACTCGGTCGTCCGATGACCGGTTACAGTGAACAGTAACATGGACATTAAGGTTAGTTATAAAATAAAGTAGGACCTTGCTTTATAAACATAATTTGTTTCCGAATTTTATTCGTAATTCGAAACGAATCTATATAAAAAATAGGAATCTATACAAAAAAAAGAACATTGTGTTGCATTCCGAAAAAAATTATAACAGTGTAATTTATTTACTAAGTTATGGTTTTTTTAACAAGAAAATTGTCTAAAGACATTTGTCTTTGGTTACGCTTCGTTAATTTGGCGAAAACGAGACACAGCGTTATTATTAAGTGAATTTTCTGAGCGTATCGCTGCTGCCCGATTGCTTCTAAACATAATATGCAATAATTTCCTAGTATACAATAATATGCAATACAATAGAATAGTAATAATGCAGTACAATAGTATAGTAATAGTACAAATTATGCAATAATATGTAGTATAATAATATGCATAGCAAGCTTTCTGTATTTTCCTTATTTAATTAAAAAATTGTTACTCTGCTGAGACTATTATTTCTTGCTTTCGTGACCAATCTCATCCACAACTTTTTGCTATAACACAGAATGTAATTCCATAATCTTTTCTGTATTTCTGACTAGTTCTTTCAACAGCTTATTGACTTTGTTGCTATCCGCCTCCAGCCCAATAATCTTGGCTAGAGAAACAATCTCGTCGATAAAAGCTCACAGATATTGCTCAACTCTCTCCAAAGTCGCGATTGAGAACACTATCCGGTTAAAATTTCTTCGATTTAGAAATAAAAATTCTTTTCAAACAAACTTTCAACATAGACTGATACCCCAAATACAGGCCATTTCTGCATGGCATCACGATGTCTCCACGTCACGTGTTTTGCGAAAATCCCTCGTTAAGAGAGTCAGTATTTTACATTTTGCTTTTCCGTTATGGAAGGTGATCGTTAAGCGATGTATGAGCATTTCCACCTATCATGACCTCCTATTATCTCTGGATAAATAACTTAGTAATTTAGAGAGAATTGGTTATATTAGTCAAATAATTAGATGCGATAAAGTTAAATAGTAAAAATTCCTTATAATATATTACCAAATAATATATAAGATAAAATACATAATTATTCTTTAGCTTTCAATAACGACAGAAAAACACGCACATAAATGTTTGTTATAACAATAAAAGGTATCGTAGCAAATTATGCATATTTTTAAACAATTAAAATCAAAGCAAACATTGCAGAAAACTCGCTTCCAATGCTCTCCCTGTAAAGAGCTAATAGAAGACACGAATACGTTCATTTTTGTTAAAAGAAGGCACGAATCTTGTATTATGAGGAGAATTTCAGTTCGTTTTTTAATAGATAAATGCAATACACTAATGTGCAGTTTTTGCTGGGGATTCTGAAATCTATAAAATGACAGTTGATGTTTTATTTGCATAAATACGCCCGAATGAATTCATCTCCAGATATTAAACTTAATTTTATTGAACAAGTTTTACTTTCACATTTCCTTAAAAAAGAATTTTCGATTGGTCGTTTCTCAATATTATTCCTAATGAAATCTTCAAAAGAACAGCTCATAATGGTAATTGAGTAAAAAATAGGAATCCTATTATTAAGATATCTTGTTCATTCATAATATCTGGTCACTTGAGGCGGAGGGAAATTTTTTAAGCATATGAGTTGTGCAACACTGGTAAGAGAGTAATATCAATATCAAATATTCTGGATTTTTTTTAAAGTTTCTTCTAAATTTCAGAAAGAATTTAAAGACGTCACGGTATGAGTTTCAAAGCAATGAACGTTAGTTGTATTAACGTTTCGTTTTTAAAGCATCACTAAAGTTATTTTGGGACGGACCTCATAATTTGAACTGCAGTCAGATAACGAGAACTACAACTAAGCTGGCACTTCCCTCTATGGACTCCCGCACCACACTAGTGGGAAGACGTTCGACTCTTGACGAATTTAACGCATCAGACCCGCTTACACGAATGTTCTTTGGGGAAAGCGGGTCTCAAACCTGAAACCTTCCTGTCTAGAAGATGAGACCTAACCACCACGGCCTTTCGATACTATGAAACAAATGCTTTTACCGACTTCCCTTTTCACAATACTGAAAATTGGAATGTTCATAAAGAGAATAAAATTCTAAACTTACTTCTGAACATTTAGAAAATAAGTTTTCTAAATGTTTTTATATTTTAGAGCAAAAGTGAAACTCAAACTGAAGTTTTCAATATTAATTTTATTCAGACTCCAGAGTTATTGAGATAAAATTTCAACTTACTGCCGTACATTTGTTAAATGAATTATTGATATTTGAATGAAACAGATTGAAATAAGTGCTTGGATTTAAAATATTTCATTTAATTTTTAAAAGCGCATCTTTTATAAATTTATTTAATTGAGAACAATTTTACTTTGCACTTTTTTTTTTTCCTTTCCAAATCTGATTCAGTAAATTTTGAATGCATGCATTTCGACTTACTTCACCGGTAGCAATAATCGGTGGCAAAGGTATTCTGAATCTTATAAATTCTTCAGAAATTAAATAAAATACTGCATTTAATATTTTTGCTTAATTACTATATATTACTTCATTTTTCTTAATATTTCATATGTTTCGTATGTTTTTCTACCATTTTGAACACTTGAGATCATAATAATAATCGCCCGGAAAAAAGAATGCTATACTATATTTACTATTATTATTATTTTAATTAACCAGTTAGCAGTTTCGACCTCTTCTGAAAATGCGTATCTAAATAGAGTCTCAAAAATTTAGCGATGACGAGTATCGTAGTAGAAGTAGTAGGAGTGTAGTAGAAAATGTAGCGGATCAAACACAGAGTAAGTGTACAATAAAATTTTGTTGTAATGAAATGACTTTTATAAGTTACTTAAACTAACTTAGTTACTTAAACTAACTTCATTTTTTTTTGTGCATATGAACGAAAAGAAACACAAGAAATTAATATATTATTTTAATTTACTGTTAGAGAATGGTATTGAGCAAAGCATGGTACAACGCATAATAATCTTTTATTTGTTCTTTTGATTTCAACCTAGTCTTAAAAAGTTTCAAACATCTTGAAATTTAAGAATAAGTCTGAGTTTTTACTAAAACTGCAAATTGTCACTACTTAATTCTCCTGACGAATAAACTCATCATAACACAAAATATTGTACTTTTTCCATGGCAAGTATACTCGTCAAAAATAATTAATTGGTTAGGAAGTGTTAGTGCATAGATATCCTCTAATATCTCTAGTGTAAAAAATTCGATGAGTTGAAATTTTTGTTCGTAATATCCATCAATGGTTAGTTTCAAACAAATTTCATCGTCGAAAACATTAGCGAATTACATTCAATAAAATGGCCTTATTATTAAAGCACTAAAATTAGTGAATTATTTAATTGGTAATAAGAATTTAATTATTCCAATAATTCTAAAAATTTTCTACTTTGGAATTCAATTTGTGGAGGCGGACCTGAAGGTAAAAATAAATGAATTAATGAAAATGGAAATCAAAAACTTGTGTAACCAAATAAACACCAGTTTGTTGATCAACTTTGCGGTCATTATCAACTTTCGGAGCGACTTTTTTTCATAAATAACCAAACGAGTCTGTCGATTTGAAAATAACTCACTTTAAATCGAAATGAAACCAGTTTCTTCCTCTCACTCTTGACTTCAGCCGATATTGTACCCACCTGTGGAGTGCCCGAAAAGGTGGCGCTGCGGTGAGACAATTGGGGTAGAATTTAAATGGTTCTGTTCTTTTAAAATGGAGGAAGAGCTGGTTTCGCTTCTTTCCGCTTCAGACAGAGCGGAATGGATGGGAAATATAAGGGAAAAGAACCAGAAGATTTGTTCCGAGATTTATTCAACAAGTGTCAAAAACTCGGAATCTCTCCCCAGGAGTTCGCTCAGTTACCGGCTGTTAGAAAACTCAGATCGAAACAAAATAGTTTACTAAAGAGCATCTCCGTTTGGCTTTTTTCGGCCTTTATTTTGTTATGCGCTTTGGTGCTTTCTTTTGGTTTTGAGCCCATCGCTGTTGTGTTAGCCAAAATTTGGTATCACTTTCGCGACTATGACATAGAGAATGAGCTATGCGTTTTAAATATGCCGCCAGAAATGCAAAATATATTCATGCCGCCGGTCGATTGTTCGATTTGCAGAAATTTGACAGAAGTCGAAAGAGTGAAGAACATATCGCCGCAAGAATTTGAAAGAAGGTAAAATTTATCTTTCATACTTTCTGACAAGGCAATTATTTTGGTATTGAAATATTTAACAAAAATAATGCTAAATAGCAATTAGTCAGTGATTAAATATCAAGCAAATGATTCATTAAAAGATTTAAATTATTTTTTGATTGGAGCAGAGTATTTCAAAAGTAATTTTTACAGTCAGCATTTCTTAATTCTTTACTAATGTAATGTAAGGCATTTTGAAATTTCATAATCATAAAATGTTACATTATTTTAAAATCATTAAACTGAAATTGGAAAATGATGGTCACTGTAGAGTAATTTGAAATATATGATTGCTATGAGTTCTAGATATGTAAGGTTTTTCATGTTTATAACTTCGCGTTTAAAAATACTTTCATATCAGCAGAATTAAAACAGGAATAAAAAATCTAATTTATTAAGACATCAAAATAGGAAATTGAACGCTATAATCTAAACTCAGTTTTTTTTTTCAATTAGATCAGGAATCATAATTTAAATAATTTTTCTATTTGTTACCTGTCTAAAGATAAAGCGATAATTTAGTCAAGAAAAAAAATTAAACAAGTTGTATATTTTAAAGTTTAAATCTAAACATTATATTATAGGAAAAAAAGATATTTATATGTTCACGTTGCTTCATTTAATTCGGATTTCTTAATGCTTATCAATCAATGCCATACTATCCATATTTTGCACCGCTTATATAAGGATTTTATTATAATTTACTATATATTAGTGTGACATTTATATTTTTAACAGTAAAAATTGGATTTCGTACAGAAAACAACTATTCTTTTCAATGAAAGGGAAGCTTCAAATAAATTTTTTCTACAATAATCATTTCCTATTAGAGTTCAATTGATCTTCAGTGTTTTATTTGAGAGGAAGAGGAATTAGGTTATCCCGTTCCAAAGCCAAGTGATGTTTATTTTGGAAAATTTTGATACTGAATATTTTATTGTAAGCCGATATCGAGTACGACACTTGAACCTGTATCCTGTTCTTCAAAATTTCACGCATGAATCGAAGTCGCAATTGTTTGACATTGAGAGTTTTAAAGCGCATCACGTTCACGTATATGGAAGTATAGGTTAAAAATATATTCTTAAAAGTTATTTGTTTGAAGTGGAAAGTAAATGTTGTCTATATGCACTTTGAATTCTTGAAATTTAATCATCTATTTATATCAATGAAACAATGGCAAGACATTTTTAATGATTTATAGCAACATTTCTAAAATAAAAAAAGAAAATTGCTCATATATGTATATCAAATAAATATCGTTAGCATCTTCTTATAATTGAGTTTTAAGTACAGCTTAATGTAAGTAACTTAAATATAGTTTTAAATAATACGGTTTAATTTGATATTAGATTTACATATCTAAAATCTAATCCAGAGCGCGTTTTCTTATACTATGTATCATGATCCCAAATAATATCAGTTATATAAGTTTCGAGAGCAAATCTCTTTGGATCTCTTTTTTTTCTTTTTTTTTGTCAAATGTTCAGCTTCGAATTCTGCAATAAAAATAATTAAAACAACCCTCTTTAAATATTTTTATTCATCTAAGCTTTTTAAGATCAAATAATGAACGAAATTATTTCATCATTTCTATTTATTTTATAATGCAACATCAACCTTTTGATTTCAAGTATTCTTTTTACATATATGTATATTCTTGAAACATGAATAACAAAATTTTTAAACAAATTAAGTCGCAAGACTTTTTTCAACTTTTAAAAGTTAGTGAGTTTAAAAATTTTGCATGACGGTGTTGGGGGGAAAAAAGAATATCTTTAAAAATAGTTGCATCGGTTCTTAACAATATGATAATTCTGTCATTTTTTCGTTTGTTTAAGATAGTTTGAAACAATAGGTTTCAAATGTATTATCCGATAAGATCACTTAATTCTTCAATGCTGGGAAACGTGCTGAATGTTTGCAACAAAATGTTGTTATCAAGAAAACTTCCTACTTAATACCTGTGCAAACCTTTCGATAGCGTTCACAGAAGCAAATTATCATCTTCCATGTTATCAAAAATGGGAAGAATTGCATTACATATTTTATAGATGCTTATTTAGAAAACAATATCTGGAAATCCAAGATTCGCTTGCCATTTTTTTTTTTGTAAAATTGTGGGTGGGGTGGGGTGGGGGGTTCGGATAAAATATTTAGACCCGGATCACATACTGCTTACGTATAAATATTTTTCAATCTTACTTACATATAAACTGGTAATTTAAATAAAAAAAATCATGAATGCACTTGGTTTAACATGTTGCTCGAAACAATCCGCCATATTACAGTATTCTTTTTACAGTTTATCTATCGTATACATTTGAAATTACACTCAGTTTTAACAAAGTGAAAAACTGAGTCTGAGATCTCGTTATATGACATTGTCATGAGAGCAGATAGAAAAAATCTCTATTACTTAGTTATAAAAAAGTGTGTTTTTGTGTTAGTAAAATCGCGTTTTTTCAGGAATGACACACCTATATAGATAAACTTAAAAAAACAAAGATTTAAATATAAATACATAAGTAAAGAATAAAGCAAAATGCGCTACTCGAATCGAGGACGCCCAACACACGTATCATTCATGTTGTTCTGACCATTATACTGCACTTCCCATACTTAGAAGTAGTCCAAACGTCTTCCCGATGGTATGGTACGGAAGCTTGGAGAGAAGGGTGCTAGCTCAGGTGTCGTCTTCGTCATCTAACCGTGGTTTGAAATTACGAAGTCGTCTCAAAATAGCCTTAGTGCTGTTTTAAAACGGGACGTTAATATAACTAAACTAAACTAAATCAACATAAAAGAATTTAGAAATTTTAGTAATTGCTTTTTTTTATAATATTATCTCTTAGTGAAGTCCTTATTTTAACGATACTTAAAAACATATGTTAATGTAGAAGAACGTTAAAGAATATGGCATTTGTTCATTATTATTACTTTCGTATTGATTACAGGTGACCACAGAATTGATTACAAGTTTGCTATAAATTGTCAGTTTCTAATCCACAAGAATGTGAAGATTGTGTCTCTTTTACTTACACCATATAATTCGTTTCATACCATGTAAATGGAATCTGTAGAATTACTCTTTGATATATATTTCCTATCATTTGCTTATACTGAAATATATAAAAAGTAATTAATTATGCGATACGTATTGATTAGAAAAATTACTTTTATACAATACGCATGTAGACTGAAATATTTAAGTTCTTGTACGAACTTTGATCTATTTCATTCCAATTAATTTACATGTTTTGCTTATAAGATTATACTCCAATTTATGATTGATTCAGGAGTGATAATTATTCAATGGATTCTTCACAGAAAAATCTGAGTTTGCTTTATAAATGCTTTGATTATATTGACTTTATTGCAAATCGTGATAAAAAAATAATTGTTAAAATGTTATAATAATAATAGTAGAGGTAAAAAAAAATATGTCTCATTATAATAAGAGACAATCGAAAGAGAAAATACAAAGAACTCTAATGTTTATTGTCGTTCTATTAGTCTAAAATAAAGCAACTTAAAATAGTTTACATGCGTTATCCAGCAATAATAACATGCATAACAAAATTTCTCCTAAGGCAAGGGATACATGGAATGCAAGCAGTAAATAGTTAGTCGACTACCAATTTGTGGATTTTGGTTTTACTACTTTAAATTGCAGTTAAGAATAAGTAATTCATAAAGGAAAGTGGAACTAAATTCACAAATTATGCAATAAACTCAAATGCTTTATAATTAAACTTTGCTAAACATATCACATATTAAATATGTTATAGCTTATTAATAAGTTATCATTATTATTAATAATTATCTTTTCATTATTATTATTATTATTTTATCTTTTTGTTTTCATTGAATTATCAATATCATATTTATTTAAATTTTTATTTCTTATTTATGTAATCTTTATTATTTTCGCGTGTTAGAATTTTGGGCCTAATGACCTCTTTCTTTTGTCAGATACTAACCTCACATATATTCAGTAGAAATAATTAAGATATCCAACCATATATAAGGTTACTTCATTAAAAATTTTTAGATAAAAATAATGAGCAAAACTTTTTCTAATTTTCTTTTCTTTTTATCATCAATAAGGTATCACCTTTTATTTGATTTTCCGTATCTTTTTTGTATAACAACACATTCTTGTGTTAGTTAAATGATATATAAAATCGCCGAATTTTTTTGCGGTCTATTATTGCGTTACTTTTCATATTAGTATTTCAATTACATTTTTACAATCTTTTATATTTCAAGTACTTTTTATATTTTTAAACTTATTGGTATTATTTAAATTCTTTCATGCTCATATCTACATTCCCATTTAATAGTTTTAAATTATGTGTGTATTTAATTCTGTTTTTTTGATACTATTGAAAATTGTAAGAGTCAGTTAATCAAAAAATTTGTTCTATTCGTCTTGACTGACCCGATTGCCACCCTGCTGTTTGTAATTTACCCACATATCAGCCGGAATTGGTTGGGTTTCTTCTCGAATTACTCAAAATGCAGTGATTAAATGCGAAACAGTGTTTTTCTAAGGTTTTGTGTAAAGAATGGTTTCTCAGAATTGAAGCACTAAAATTGATCTTTAATTACAAATTGCTGCAATTTGTGTTTCCCTTGTAATTATTATATCGTCTCTAATTGCAAATTGCTATCGCTAAAGCAGCTCAGTTTTTTCTTATTGTTTATATTTTATTTATAATATCATTTATAGGAAAGACTGAGTGCCATTTTCAATCATATGGCTCATTAACTTTTTATTTGCTATGATTATAGATTTGGAGTACCGCACACAAGTATACAGAAACAGGACAGGAACAGGAACAGGAACAGGAACATACAGAAACAGGAACAATTTTTTAAAACAACAACAACAAAAAATGTTGTATAAGAAACTAAACCGAACAGACACATAATTCACATTCTCACATTTTTTAATTAAAGTATGTTACAGATTCACCTTTATTTTTAAATAAAGTAAGGCTCCTTTTCATCGTTTCTTATTTTTCTACCTTAGCATTTTTTTTTAAAAAAAAAAAAAAAAAAAAAAACTAAGAAAATATATTTTATTTAAATGAAATTTTGAGGCGTTGTATTAGCATCATGCATTAAAAATAGACTATAATTCATACAATGAATTTTTCAATTTAATCTATATAAGTGATTATTTGTCTCTTTCTCCAGTTTTTTTCCATTGTTTGAATCTAATGTATTTCACAAAAAAAATGAAATATCAAAATGCAAAAAAAGCAATAAAATACTGTATAACTTTATAATATATTTATATATATATATATGGGGAATATAAAAACATATTCCTAACATCGTGAAAATTGTTCGGATATTATTTGTACAACCTTAATGAAAATTAATAGAGGAAGGAAAGATTCAGTTCAAAAAATAATTCAATTTTGAATAAATGAGATTTCCAGTTTTTTAAATAATTATTTTCAATAATTTAATTATATTACATTGTTATATAATATAAGGGATAAAGTAATTGAGTAATCACATACTTCCAGTTTTGAAAAAAAACACATTAAATTTTATTTATTATTAACGTTTTTAATATTTGCGTAATTAAAAATTCAGTACTGCATTTTGCATTGTACAAAAGCAAGTCTATAATAAAAAAAGTTATGGGACTTTTCAAATTTCCTTCATTTGATGGAAAAAGATTTCCTTCAAGTACTTATGGTAAATGTTTGATTCTTCATTTTCTTTGATTATACTCAATATTATGAGGTGGGAATTGTTGTTAATATGGTACTTGTCGCTTGTAATGGCGACCAAAAAGAACCAAAAAAATACATCGCCAAATTATAAAAATATACTCAAATGCATAAATATGTATATAATAAATATGGGCATAAATATATATAAAATAAATATGTGCCTAAATATAGATCAAATCACATGCTATATAGTCTGACAATTGAAATCGCCAAATTGGCGAAATTTTTTCTTGGTGCTTTTTGGTCGCCGTTACAACCGACAAGTACCGATAATAAATTTGCTTTTTGTGGCTTTCGTTGATTTTCGAATAATTTTTTACTACAACATTTAACTCCTCGGAAGAATATGCAAGAATATATTCACGAATTCTATACCTCTTTGAAATGACAACAGTTGCTCAAAATTTCTTTTTCTTCTAACTCAATTAATCATTTTTCTCAGTGACAAGCTGGTAAAAAGTTATAAATGTGAAACGTGTTAAAATTCTTAATTATATTTTATGCATCCAAATTTTAATAGCATTAAGTTTAGAATATATTAAAATATTCAACACCATTCATCATATGTTAGCACTTACTTAGTCTTAATTTTGTAAAATGTAGATTCCTTTCTAGATTCAAGTTTTTGATTTTTTTAAAGAAAAATTCAGATTTTCCAGTTTTGTAATTAAAGTTTAAAAAAAATTGAATATTTAGTAAGAATTTGTATTATCCTGAAATGAGAATTTTAAGATCATTTTCATATATATGTATTTATTTAAATGACTTGTTTATTCTTTAGTATAGCAGCAACCTAATGATAAAGTCGTGGGCTTCGGGGTTTAAAGTTCGAAACCTGATTCTTTTGATGATTTCGATATGCAAACTTTGGATATGTTAAATTTGATTTGAAATGCCAAACGATCAAAAACTGATATAGTGCGGGAGCTTGAAGAAGAGAATACAAGTTCAAGTTTTGCCCTCCTTATCTGTCGTATCCCAAAATAACACTTGCGTTTCTTCAAAGCAGATCGTTAATGTAGTGAAACTATATATTTATTGTCAGCAATTTCCCCATTTCTCCTATAAAACAATTCTACAAATATTAAACTATCAATAGCTCTTCTATTTTTTTTTTAAATCTACGCATGTGAGCTTGGGGTAAGTTTAATTTGACGTCGAATGCCAAATGACCAATAGCTGGTGTAATGCATGAGCTTGGTAAAGACAATACCAGCTCAAGTCTTGTCCTTGTCATCTGATTGTATCTCAAAACAGTTTTTGCGATGATTCAAAACAGGACATTTACATAATTAAAATAAATCTTTATTTTAAACAATTTCCACAATTTCCCGATAAAACAATTATACAAATATTAAATTATCAGTAACTGTAAGGTTTATTTATAATTTAATTAATGTTATCAATAACTGTGGAATTTGTTGATAATTTGATATTTATAGCATTATATTTTTATGTATTTTCCCAAGTCTTGTATAGAGCTATTTAATAATTTGTTTGAGATTAATACAATTCTTTTACTTCTACTTGACGTAGTATCTACTGATTCTCAGCTTTCAAATTCTATTGAAAAAAATGAATAAAAAATATTCGGTTTCGTTAACATTTGTTAGTTATATATATTCTTATTCTTGTATAAACTACCAATAATTGTAAGATTTATTGATAATTTAATATTTATAGAAGTATTAAACAAAAGTATTTACACAAAAGCACCAGCACATTTTTATATATTTTCCCAAGTCTTGTACAGAGCAGTTTAATAATTTATTTGAAGTTATTACAACTGCTTCACCTCTTTTGGACGTAACATCTACAGATTCCCAGCTTTCAAATTCCATTGAAAAATTAATAAAACATATTCAGTTTCTGCAGAATTTGCTTGTTACACATACACACTAAAAACATTAATATATACTAAATGGATTTAATTTTTTTTTGTCTTTTGAAAGTATAGACCCAGTTAAAAACTATACGTATAGTATAATTTTACGAGAAACAATGTAAAAAATATTGTTGAAACTATTAACGCTACACATTCAAAATTTATAATTATTTACATTTTATTCAATGCATTTTCACCTATTCACGAAAAGTCCTTCAAACTGTTTGTCAGGTGGTTTCTTTCGAACAATACATACAATTTCATTCCCACCAAATCAGGTTTATTTGGAAATTTCTTAAAAAAATAATCTTTGTTTAACATATTGGTCAAAAAAATTCACGAATGAATAAATTGAAATGGACGAAGTTTCAAGGATTCGTTCAAATAATTTTCATTGCGGTTCAATAGGAAACAAAGATATCTGGCCTCATTCGACTGATAATAATATGGTAGTGGAACGAATGGCAAAATAAATTCTGAAGTATTCACATTTCATTAGAAAGTGTTTTTCAAGAAATGATTGTTTAATTACTCGTGATAATAGTTTAGAGCATCGGAAGACTTTTCAACTCAAAAAGTTCTTTCTTTTCTTGTGATGCTAATTGATAGTTATAGAAGGGTTTGGGTAACACGGTTTCTTTGCAAGGGAAAGAACACTGGATTACAGCTTTTAATAATACTTAACAGAAATATTTCACCTTTATGAATCTAAAATTCCATTTCAATTAAGTTATTACTTCTTTATATGCGAAACATCAAAAGATTTAAAAAATTGAGATGCAGATTTTGATTAATCTCTTTCTTTAAGACTTTTATGACAATATTAAACATTTATATTAATTTTTAGACGAAATTCATCTGCAAGAAGTTTAACTGTCCGCCCTCGTGAATGTGAACAAAATAACTTTACACCATAACTAGCTACTGTTCGTTTCAATATTCCGAGATTGCGACTTTTCGACGATTAGATCTCAACAAGGGGTGAGCCCCGGAAGTATGAGAGTATTTCCGGAATTCTTCGTCATTATTTGATCTTAATTTCCGCGCTATTAGATACTTTTTCCTTCATTTTTTCTCATGCTTATGTAAGTGTCATGTCGCTTCTGAGTCTATTATTCAAAATTTATTTATTTTGTTTTGGCGTGTAATCCGAGTTCATTTTATTGTTAAATATAAGCATCTCCTTTATTCCTCTAACCTGTCACCACTATTTTGACGAATTAAACCCATCCTAACGCATGCAAAAAACCGAGGAGGGTTTTAGAATCCGTTGGCATACAATAGACGGATGGCATTCGGTATTTTGTTTTATCATCAGAAACTTAGGAATATATCATTTTTGAACCAAATACATCGAAGGTTGACTACTTGTTTGTCTATCTATTCGTGCAATATGAATACAATAATTCAAAAATTTTAAAGAGCAGATAAATTAATTTTGGTATGTATTTTTGCATCAACTTTCTAAATCTGTGCCGAAGTTTGAATACAGTTGCACAAAGAAAAATAAAGTACAAATGCATACGCGATAGCTTCATTACATTATGAAAATTATAAACAGCATGGGCCATACTGTATATTTATACTCACTGATTTTAAAGGGCTTTAATATCTTACAAAATAGATAAAATATTAACAAATGGTTAAAATCAAATGTTATCAAAATCGTTATAACTAAATCTACAAAAAATAGAGACGTCTTTAAAACATTTCAGTGCTACAAACAATCGTTATCAGTTCATTTTTTCTATGCATCAATTAAAACAGACGGAAATGGGCTTCAAACAAACAATAGTTATAATAAAATTTTAATTAAAATCCTTGTAACTGAATCTACAAAAAAGACTTCTTTAAAACATATCAGTACTACAAACAATCATTAACAGTACATTTTTTCTATGCCTCAATTAAAACAGACGAGAATGTGATTCAAACAAACAAATGGTTAAAATCAAATTTTAATTAAAATCGCTGAAACTGAATTTACAAAAAAGACTTCTTTAAAATATTTCAGTGCTACAAATATTCGTTAACAATTCATTTTTTTCTTCTGATGCATCAATTCAAACAAACAAGAAATGACAGAGGCAGATATGCACTAATTCAAATACTTCACTCCTAAAGTAGACTTACTATTGTACTTTATTGATTTAAAATCATGGAATATTTCAAAGATATTCCTTATCCTTTTGATTTGATTTGAAGCAAACAAGAATCAACAGAGGCAAATCTTCACTAATTCAAGTGCTTCACTTCTGAAATAAAAGACTTACTACTGCACTTTATTTGAAGAAGATATTTTACTTCTTCAAATAAAGTGTAATAGTAAGTTTTGCATAAAACCACGAAAGTATTTTATGCATCAAAATGTTTCAAAGCTACAAATAATCCTCAACATTTCGTTTTTTTTTTGAGGCATTAATTGATAACGGCAAATATTCACTAATTTAAGCATTTCACTTCTGAAGTAGAAGACTTATTGGAAGAAATTTTTCCTTTGAATACTTACATTTAAGCCGTGAAACTATTTTTTGCCCTAAAATGCAATCCCGAATGCAATAAATTTTAGAAATTTTTCCTAGAAAATAAGGTCTCATTAAACGAAAGGCTGTTGCTTTTTGAAATAAAAATAGTTATAAATCTAAGGAAAATGTTTTCTAGATGCTACTTAACAATGTTCTAATTTTACAATTTTTTAAAGCCTGTAAATATGACAACCTTAAAATAAGTTATAAAATAAAATTACTTTGAAAAAGTATTCACCCGATTCAGTCCCCAAAAGAAATTTATACTCCAAAAACTGTAAAATATGAATCGTTTTTTTTTTATTGGCATTCGCTTTAACAATACTGAATTAGTCGTAAAGATTAAAGAGCCAGTTGCATCATCGCATGCAAATGATTTCATTCTAAATTGACCTGCTAAAAAGGCTGCGTTTACGTTGGTTACAATGAGGGATATTTTTTTTCCGACTTTCCCCATTTTCCTGGTTCAGCCGATTAAAACTCGTTTCAGAGTAAGCACATCTGTTTATAGGGGTCGAAGTTCACAAGTCTTGGAAAAGCTTCATTAAAATGAGAAACTTAAAAAACCTTTGATTTAATGCTTTATATTTAGAGTAAAGATCAAATGGCATTTAAAATATTCGAACTCTAAAAGCGATATACGCATCTGTGCGGATTTTACAAATTAACCCATTCTGAAAACCATGACGAATTTTAAATTTTAAAAAATCTTAATATTAACCCGTTAATGTTTAATGCTCTCCTTTGAGCACGGTCAGCATTTCATTTCTATGGCTGAGTTGATCGCATTTATTTATTCCTTTTATTGAGGTGGGGGAGGGGACTAACTAAGCAATAACTGCTTTCAGATACCTACACACAGTTATATGGAACTCTTTAATTAAATTTTATAGCTAAATTTTTGCTATTTTGAAATTTTTTTATTTTCATATTTGATATATTTCCGGTATTATTCAAAGAAATCGAAAGCAATCATTATATTTTGATATCATACTATATTTAAAACTATTTCAATGCTTATTAAAAAATATTTCATAAAATGATTTTCTGCGGGTACTTTGAATATTTTTTTCAGAAATTTGTGTGTGTTTGTGTTTCATTTTCTTGTATACGAGTTATAAAGAAAGTAGTATAGTAACTGTCAGAAAATTCATTCAAGATTTTGAAGAATCTCCATATTTCAGATCTCTCTGAGCTCAAAAAACACATTTTTGAAAAATGTCCATCTGTTTGTATGTGCAAAAGATAACTCAAAAACACTTTGAGCTAGACGGATGAAATATGGCATAAGGCTTAAAACCAAATTTGTAGATTTCTATCAAATTTTGAGCAAAATCTCTTTAGAGTAAGTCTGTCTGTCCGGTTGTTCGAATATGTTAGCACCATAGCTGCAAAATGAAAAAACCTAGATATATAAACAGTACAAAGATTTAACATCTTAAGTATTAGTAAGTTAACATCTTAAGCCTACCAAAATTTGAGAGAAGTCCAACAAGGGGTTTACTGTCTGTCGATCTGTACTTTCCGAAACATGTAAACTAACTCAAAAACGCAATTACTTAAATTATCGAATTTAGTACGTGATTTTGACTGCGAGTATAGTTTTATGTCAAAAATTTTTTTTGAATTGGTAGAGAAAGACACTTTGGATACTTTTGACCGCATGCAAGAAATTTATCACCAAATAACTCGCTATAGTCTGGCGAGTGATGGCAATATAATGGCATAAGCTGACTGCAACAGCTATAGTCTGTTCTAACCTGTAATTCCGAAGAAGTTTGTTCTTATCTTAATCTTTGTATTTGTAACACATTTTGAAAGAATTTTAAGGCTAAATTCATGCCAAAGGTTAATATTTTGTATTTATTGTACTCCAATATCAAGCAATGAGCTCACTAGGATAACATATTTATTAAATAGTGTACGAGAAAGTTTTAGGGAGACCACTCCCACTGATTTTAATAACGATTTTCTGGTTTGTTGTTATATGTGGAGCTGGAAGGCAGCAATGGCGTAAGCTGTCTGCAACGGCTGTAGTCTGTTCTAACCTATAATGCCGAAGAAGTTTGTTTTTATTTTAATCTTCGTATTTTTAACACATTTTGAAAGAATTTTAAGAAAATTTATGGATACTAACGATTAAGAGAATTAAATATTTTCAAATAATTTGGACGAAATTCCTTAGAAGGACGGAATTATATATAATTTGAGAATGGAATTTAGAATTTATTCATCATTTTTAATAATTAGATTATTAGATGATTGAAACATTAATGAGTGTTAATCAAGTGGGCATTATATTTTTTAAAACTTATCTCGAATAACAAAAAAAAAAAAAATGTTTTCTGGAATGAATGATAAACTGGATGACATAAAAAATTTCCATAATTCTGAAATATCCAATAAATTTCTTCTGTAACGAATAATACAAAATTTTAAAAGAAAATAGTCCTCCATTATTTTCTTTGTAGCATTTTAATTTTAATTTTAAGTCACTGAACCCCCAAATTAGGAATTTTAAAGCGCAAGAAATATTAACACATTTTTATCTCACTTTTTAAAACCAGTTTGATTTAAATTAACTTTTTAGCGGGTTCAAATTTTTTGGGAATATTCATTCAAAAATAGTAAACAAAATATTTTAAAAAAGGAGATCTAGATGAAAGAAATATAAATAATTTTATCAAAAATTTTATGCAGATATTTTATTATTAGAAAGCTTTTAAAGTATTACATTAATGTGCAATCTGAATTAAAATTCGAAGAAATTTGCAATATAATAATGCAGTAATGATATTTTTTATCGAATATATTTAAGTCTCGTGGTATCGTCTTATCACTTTTTAAAAATTATTTAAAAAGTGTTTAAATTGGTTAACATTAGATGAAAAAGTATACTTGTTCTGCTAAATAACGCCCCATCACATTCCCATTTCTGTAACGCAGACTGCTTTTGATCAGTTTTAGTGAAAGTGAATCGATATGAAATTATTATTTTTTTTCTTTTTATGAGTAGAAAAAAAGAGAAATAAATAAAATATATCTATGCTACGATGTAGGCGAAAAGCTGAAACTGTTAGAAGTTTATGATGAAATAAAGTTAAATTAATCTAATTTTTCAAAAATCAAACCTTTGATTAAAATTCTTTCATTGGCACGATGAAAGCATCACGATTCTTATAAACTTTTATACCAAAGAAAAAGGCGTTGATTCATATAACTTGATTAATTGATATTCTAGAATGAGTAATGTGCATTTCGAAGAATAAATAAATCGCTTTCAAAATTGTACAAGAAATTGCACTTAAGGCGGGTCATCAACTTTGACATGAAACAGCATTTTTCTCTCCTATTTTAAGATTTTTTTTAAAAATTGAGCATATTTAATAGTGTTCTTGGAAAAAAGGGGGGGCGGGAGTTTTATAAATGTTAACTAAATTAACGTGAAATAATGTTATTATGTATGAAATATAAACTTTAAAGTTAATGGAAAGAATGATATGCAATCATAAAAATTGCATTATGTATGTGTTTTTTCGTAGCAATTAACTTAAAAAATAAGTTTATTGAAATTGAATAAAAAATAAAAAATTCATATTGTGTTTTTAAAATTAATTGCTTCAGAGTTGACAATGGATGAGAACCATTTTCCAAATTTTTTTTAATATCATCTTTTTTTTAAAAAGTTTTCACAAGAATATGCTTCAGTTAATTTCCTTTCCTATTTCTTACAAATTAAGAAAGAATGATTAGTTTTTAATAGTTGTTGCTGAATGCATGCTTTAAAGGTTACTAACCCAAAAATTAAAAGAAACTATTCCTGTTAAAAATAATATGGATGGTAGTTCGTTTTCTTAAATATTCTTTTCTAATAGTTACGGATTAGTGGATTACGTTTTCCTTTTAAATCGCTTTTGCACGGAATTATGTCAATCGAAGATCATAGACTTGAAAAAACAACCACCTGTGAGGCATGAACCTCACTAATCTTGATTGCCCAGACGGTGTGAGTTAACGAAATCACGTTTCGTGTAGAGTGTACGCCCTCTAAAAAAACGAGACGCCCAGGTCTAGAGGATGTCCTTCAAGAGTCTCGATCACGAACTGGATCGCAGCTGAGAGTTTATCTTTGCCCAAATGGTGCTTTACACTTCCGTCTTTAGATAGCAATCGAAATGACGAGACACAGGGTGGTTCCCCATAATTTGATGTTTAAGATAGAGACCCCCTATTTCTTCTAATCATCCTTCTGAGGTCTTAGCAAATATTTTTGTTGTATTTTCTGTTAAAGCCATCATAAGAAAATCCTTTTTTTTTTCTCTTCAAACAATTGTTAATCTACCGAGTTGAATGGAACAACTAGTTTGCAGCATGGCTCAAGGAGAGAAAATTGCTTGCTTTTGGTTGTGGTCAGATTACTGGTGATTTTAAAAAAATGGTCATGAATTATTAATAGTTTGTTTGATTTGCAGGTTCAGTGGCCTACTTTCATTAAAACCCATTAGCGTCTGTTTGCTGGTATCTAATGTAATGATTCATGTTTACTGGCCTGACGGGAGTGTTATAATTGATTACTTTTCAGAAAATAAACTAATATGTAACGTTCTTCCAGACTAATAACGTCTATTACTGCAATCATTGAAAACTTCACATAAGTACTAAAAACAGGAGAATTCAGTAAAATCTGACGTCTTTTCATTTAATTAACAGTTTACTTGTTTCAAAGAGAAAGATTGAAATTTGCATTTAATGAGCGATTAATCTAAAAAAAATATTTGTAACCAACCTACGAGGTTTATAAATAATGACACTTTTTATAAATTAAAAACATTTTTGGGTTAAAAAAATTTGCAATCTTCTAATTAATAAAAATTTAGAATAAATGCCGCCATTAAATAAAATTAATCTTATGGAATAAATTGGTTTTAAAAGTGAAGCTTATTTGAACATGCATGCATTTTTTTAATAAATAAAATTTGAAATCAACCGGGAAATGGGTATAGTTAATGGGAAAAATACAACAACATAAAAATTGTTTTTAATTTTTCAAAAAAAAAAAAACATATCGATGTATTTCTATAACAACATGAGCAATTCCTTCTCGAGTTCTACAAATTTACTTCCTACTATAATATAATATTTCAAGCATAAATAATACCTCACATTACATTAAAAAACAGGAAAATTCAAGAAACAATTATTTTTAGCATTTAAACATAAAGGAACATAGTATTTGAGACATGACCACTAAGTGGTACCCTTACATAGTGGAATTTTACACCTCAATTTGTTTTCAAAATATAGGCCAGTGACCACAGCCGTCTTTTCGTACATCCACAGACGGCAAAGGATGAGATGACCTTTTAAGTTTAATGAACTTATATAGAACTGATTTTGCATATTGATGCATTTTTTTTATCACAAAAAAATCTTCGTAATTCGTAACACCCCTCGAAATGAAATTGTGCTCAGATAGCGCGTCAAAAATGAAAATTGCCACAGATGGAGAAATAAAATTTGATTTTTTTTTACTTTAAATAATTTCAACTTATTGTTTTTAACTTTTTTCAACTAACTGTTTTGTATGTGCTTGAAATAAATTTAATTTTTTTAAACCTAAAACTGATTAATTTTGTAAATGGTTAGTTATTTTTATGTAAGAATAAGCCTATATTATTTGTAGTGTATAAATTAAACATTAAATTGGATCAATAAGAAGAACTAGGCGAACTATTGCAAAAGAACCTTTTATTTTGTTCTTAATTTCTGTTAATTTGACATTAGTTTTGAACTATAATACAATAAATCTAGAAATAGAGTAATTAAAATAGTGTAATTCGCTAATTGATAAAACTAGTTTAATTGATATGGAAGGGTAATCGTAATACGGCTTATCATTTTAAAGAATATTTCAGTGTAAAAAATAAAACACTTTATTCCAGGTTTCTTCGACTTATTTCCCATTTTAAGCCCCTTTTTTTACATCGATTTTTTAAAATTCTGTTCAGTCATGAAAAAATGTAATGATTCCAAACGTAAAATTCGCTAGCACAAAGCTAGATATGGATAGTACAAAATAAAAGGAACGGGAAAATTGAGACTATATTCTTGTTGCTACAAAATGCTACTTCTGTGACATATAAAGTCATGTATGTCTGTGTTTAATATGTAGACAATAAATGCGTCACTGATATTTACAATTTTTTCTGTGAAAGAAATATTAAAAATATAAAAGAAATTTAAAGATATTTCAATTACACAAGAAAGAATTAATTTATTTTCTTTTGACTTGATCCCTTAGCTGTATACTAAAGCATATGAAAAGAATAATCTTGAATAATGGAGTCATAGAAGGGAAAACTAATTATATATATTTTTTGCAAATGTTTTATCGAAATGGATCATACCAAAACGTTTTCATGATTATTACTTACTCGTATTCGATGTACACAAAGAGAAAGGATTATAAGTGTCAAAAAAATTCGACTTTTTTGTTTTTGTTTTTGATGAATTCTCTACATTTCAGACCTGCTTTATTCTGAAAAACAAAGTACAAGTACATTTTTGGAATTTGCCTGTATGTTTGCCTGTGAACACGATAACTCAAAAAAACTTCGAGCTAGACTTATGAAATTTGATTTATTGTCTCTACTCCATATTTTTAGATTTCTTGCGAATTAGGACCAAAATCCATTTAGAGGAGGTCTATTTGTTTGGCTGCCTGAATATAAGTTAACGCATTCTTATATTCAAGCAACCGGAGTAGATTCTTATATAAATACAAATTAAAGAGAACTGGATGGTTAAATTTGACACTCAGATATAATATCTAAAATGTAGATATGCATTAAATTCGGAACTGAAACACATAATCCAAAATACATAGTCGATTTTCTGGTAGTATATTAACTGTATCCCAATGATTAATTGCCGAAAAAAATAATCAAATGCCGTTTTCTAACAAGCTGTTTCGCAACTATTTCTCGCCAATGGCACATAATTAATAATTAATACACATACTGTGTGCATTTATTACAGATTATGTGACAAAGTTTTGAAGAGAATGTGCCCACTGATTTGTCTTCTACTGCTGAAGAATTCGATGGAAACTGATGTATTGCTATAAAATTTCTGTCCTCACCAAATTTTTTACAAAATTTTTTTACTGGCCCTCTTTGGAATTCCATCTGAAATGTAAAAACTTTTTTTAAAATTTTTTATCATTTGCAGTTTTAATTTTATTCGGAAAGTTTTCAAATAAAAAATAAAATTGTCACAGAATATGAACTATGTGTTAATAATGTGCTAAATAGAGCAAAAAACTTTTAATTAAAAAATAAAAATGCTGTATAGCAAAGTTAAGTGATTTCAGTTGCTTGAGTTACTGGCTCATCCAACTGTAGCTGGTAAACTCACTTGAATCAGTCTAAAAATATCCCCTTTTATTCTTGAATCTCTATAATTCCTTCGTCGTGCAATTTGCTCGGGTATAAAAAGACCATTTAAAGTGCTTGCACTCGTCAGGGTATTGATTGTTAAAGGAATTAATCTACGGATTTGTCGAAAGGATTTGGGCAAAAAAGTGAATGAGCCATTGTGTGGCTTAACAAAAGGGACTTTTCTTTCTTGAACTAAAGCTCCAAATCATGCGTGCCTTGCTGAAATCAGCGATGAGTGCACTCAACACTGTAACATTTTATATTCTTCTTCTAGATAATATATTTAGAGACCTTTTATGTATGATTATATTTTTAAAAATCGGATTTTAACCTTTTTATATCGAGCTGATGCATCTCAAAATGCAAAGTAGCAATTTTAAATAATGTAGTAGCAATTTTAAATATTTTAACTATTTTTTTTTAATAAACCTTTTTTCCTAGATGGCATTTGCTACACCTAACTGAAGGTTTTATCGAGCAACTTAAAAATGAAGCATTAAATTTTGAACACATATTTTTTTGACATCTTTATTTTATTATAATGATCCTCTTAATGCCTCTCATTGCACTTTAGTGGTAAAGGTTTGAATGCTCATAAAATATCACCATATTTAGAAAACATTAGATAATTATTTCAAAGTAATGTTAACGTTTTTCTCAATATCTTTTAAAAGTTTTTCATATAAAAATATTGTTACGAATATATCCGCACGTTTTCTTCCTTTTTAAAAACCAAGATATGAAGATTTTCTTTATTCTTTGCAATATCAGTTGTTTTCTTCGTAAAGATGCATTTATTGTAATTTTGAGTTTCTGGTAGATTTAAAATATATCATTAAGTTTTTACATAAAATATAATCGTTATATTTTCTTTAATAATTTTTTGATACTTTTTAAAATAATTCTTAATAAAGTGATGTTTTTTTGATTCTGTAAAGCTCTTTTTAGTCATTCTTATTTTCTAATTATAATTCTCTACATTTTTACTCAATAAATAAAAAAAATCCTTTCAGATATTGCTCAAGTTATGAAATTTATTTAGTAAGAAATACGAAGTTCTACGATTTTTTTCCCCATTTACTATTCTCATCGTTCATCTGAGAATGTATCGACTCAGTCAAAAATTTATTGAATAAATTGAAATTGTATCATTTCTCATTTCAGATTAAAGTTCAAATTTTAAATGAAGTGTCGAAATCCGGGAAATGCATAGAGTGATGAAAAGAAAAAAGTAAGGTTTCAAAAATAATGAGTTGAATTTCCTTCAAACCTGATTTAAAAATGGTTTGCTAAAGGAATCATTAAAACAAAATTGCGAGTATAGGGGAAAAAAATTAGTTTTTACTTTCGCATATACGTAGTATAGAAAAAGCATAGTAATTGTCAAAAAATTCGAACTTGAAACTTTGATGGAACTCCACTGTTTAGACTTTCTTGAGTTCGAAAAGACAAGTTTTTGAAAAAATGTCCGTCTGTCGATCTGTGACCAAGATAACTAAAAAACGCTGAGCTAGATAGATGAAATTTAGTATACAGTCTTTACACTAAATTTGGAAATTTCTATCAAATTTTGAGTAAAATTCGTTCCGAGGAAATCTGTCCGATTGGTTGTTCGAATATAAGTCAACATGATAACTACAAAGCAAAAATAACTAAATAGATAAAATCTGGTATATTAATTTAACGTCTATAGTACAAATACTTATCAATATTTAAGTCTAATACGACAAGTGGTTGACCGTCTGTCAGTCTATACTTTCAGAAACATGTAAACATGATAACTCAGAAACGCAAACTCTTGAATATATCAAATTTGGTTCGGAATTTTGCGACTATAAGTGCAGTTTTGTGTCAAATTTTTGTTTCAATCGATTGTGAAAAACGCATCTAAACCACAAATTCGATTTTCGGATACTATTAACCGCATGCTCGTGAGTAACTGCCAAAAAATCGCCAAGGATCTAACGATACATTTCAGTAAAGTTACTAAATTCGCGCCAAAAATTATTATTTCGTAATTATTGTACGCAAGTACCATGGAAGGCATTTCCTGGGATAAAACTTTATTACAGAGTATGCGAGAAAGTTTTGTGGAGACCACTATCCCTGGTGTTGTATCAGTAATCTCGACGAATCAGCTGCTTACTAGTGATGACTGGTTATAAGAAAGGTCATTCTTGAATATTTTAAATATTCTACGGGCGGAGAAAATTGATATATTTTATTAATTTACTTTTTATTATTTAAAAAAAGCTAAATCTCTGTTAAGCCTTTCATGTGTTTATTATCAGTGTAAACATATCTTTTTTTCTTAAATCTTGAATCTTTGCATTAGGTAACTAGAAGAACTTATGTAGCATAAATAATGACGTTTCATACAAATATGTTTTCTGAATTACAAAAAGTTTTTATTTTTATTATTTATTGTTCTGATCTTGAAAGGTTTGTTTGTTAAAATCAAAGGGAAATCGTATGCTAATGGTTGACAATATATTACCGGCAAACTGGTTAGCCATGGCCTTTTTAAAATTTGCTCTTGTTTATATCGCCAAAAGGGACTAAAACTGTCCTCAGTTTCGATTATATCATAGTTTATTTATTTTGCTAAAAGCTCCAGAGTGTTCAAATTTTCGTATATATTTTATAAAAACTATGTATATTATTATTAAGACTTTGATGCATTCACAAAGAAGAAACTTTGAAACATTATTTAGCCTAACTTGACAGTTTATGCTCCGCTTTGCAAATATTTGTTAACGGGCTAGTAAAAAGATTTTAAAATACTAATTATTTATAAAAATGGACAAATGTGTAATAACTGAACTATAAAAAATTCATTATATTGGATAATGATAAACAAAAATTACATTTTATTACAAAAATCTCATAAATTCAAATATACATTCTATTGTATCAATTCATGTTCATGTAACAAACTTTAAATGAGTAGAACCAATTACAATTTGCTAGTCTTTTCATCTCTTTTAAGAGAAAAGAAACGCGATGTAACACAATAGATTATGATAAAGTATAGATTGATGTCATATAATATGAGCAGTGTTATGCACAATGTGATTGTGATATCATATAAAGTAACATGATTGTGATATCATATAAAGTAATATGATTGTGATATCATATAAAGTAACATGATTGTGATATCATATAAAGTAACATGATTGTGATATCATATAAAGTAATATGATTGTGATATCATATAAAGTAACATGATTGTGATATCATATAAAGTAACATGATTGTGATATCATATTAGTTAAGGCATTGTTCTAACAAATTAAGTAACAAATGAGAGCAATTTAAAAAATATCCAGAGGCGTATCACGACCCTGAAAAAAAGTACTTTATTTTAGAAATATTCGATATTTAAACGGATGGCCTCATAAAAAAAAAGAAAAATTTTGAATTAAGGAACTTTATATTACTGAATTTGATAGTTTTTAAATTTAATTTAATTAATTTATTTTTTAATATTTAATCATGCGTAGGGTAATTTTAAGTCATGCGTAGGGTAATTTTAAGTCATGCGTAGGGTATAATATTTAACATCGTTCTTATCATACGAAACTTGGAAAGTTTAAATGTCGCCAGTGCATGATAATTATCCCGATTTCGTCCTTTCGCTGTATTTTGCTTTTAAATGACATAAATGCACTAAGTTTAGACAGCATGCCTCTCCTCTCTTCGTATGACTGCCGCTAGGGACTTCTCGGATCGTTTCTTTTAACATAAGGGACACAATGTTTGATACAGCTCTATAATTTTGTCATCATACTAGATTTCGTGGCTTTTACCTGTTGCATCTTTAAATTGTTGCATTTAATACATGCGAATTGATAGATTGATAAACATTTTTCCTTGCGAATTGATAGATTGGTAAACATTTTTCCTTTTAAACAGTTCAACGGCTGGTCAATCTTTCGAGTGACTTTCTTTTGGTTCAGAATTTAATAAAAATCTTTCATTCTATTGAAAAATAATTTGCTATGTTTCCTCCATCTCTGTCATTGTATTTTCAAATTAGTGTCTGCACATACAAACGAGTAGATAAATAAAGAGATTTCTCATGAATGGATTTCATCAAATTTTTTTAAAAAATCACAGATTTAATGTTAACAAAACAAATTTCATTTGTTTAAATAG
This sequence comes from Argiope aurantia, assembly GCA_026543865.1. Classification (NCBI taxonomy): domain Eukaryota; kingdom Metazoa; phylum Arthropoda; class Arachnida; order Araneae; family Araneidae; genus Argiope; species Argiope aurantia. The sequence continues at coordinate 53,229 of JAPMOR010051459.1, forward strand.
TTCAATTTTTAAGCTGCTTATTCATAGATTGACGTGAGACACAAACATAATTTAAAAAGTTTTTTGTTTCTCTTTTTCAGGGAGATTTAAAATGTAGAAATTAATAAAAATCTGCAGGTTGAAATGACAATCAAAATAAACACTCTTTGTATGCGAGAGTATTAAAAAATAGACTAAAAATTATTGGTAGGAAAATTCTTGGACCAGGAAATGTAGTTTAATACAAAAACTTTTAAAGCTGTTTTCTAATTACAATTATTTTATAAAAACATATCAGTAGGCGGCAATTCAATAAATAAATATATAAAATAGAATAAAATCTAGTATACGAAATATTGTTCTGATATCAAATAAAAAAACAGAGCTCATTAAAATTAGTTTCGAAGTTATAAATGCTTCAAATGCAGCTTGACCCGGAACTCAACTAAGAATTTGTTATTCACAAAAACTGATCTGAGAATTGCTTCGTCAAAGAAATTCAAAGCTTACATTGAAATAAACAAATTACCCGAATTAAAAAAAAAATCTATTTTGACCAAATTAACTTTTTGAGTCGCACCTCCTCACAAAAGTCAAATGTCGTAGGTAGGTATTTGATGGTGAATGCATAGCAGATATTTCTGTAGATAACTACAATGCAAGATGTGGCAAACCACAATGAACACGTTCAAAAAGAAAAGCGTTCAAAAAATTGTTGAAAGCGTTGAGTATTTTACGGATTTAGGGCAGAGTTATATTCCGTTCACGAATGAATTGTCTGCGGTAACATACTTTCCTTGATTCGGAGAAAATTCCGTTTTACTTTTAATTCTCAATTTCTAAAACTCGTTTTACTAAAGAAAATTATTCGGAATGCGTTTGGCGTGAATTTGAATGAGGTTTGAGAAGGGGAGATGTAACAATATTTATAAAATGATAAAGAAACTTTCTTAAATTTGTATAATAACTAAAGAAGCAAAATATAAAATCCTTTATCAGTAATAATATAGTATGTATAAGTAAATATATGAGAGATTTTGTTTTTGCACGTTTTATTTCATGCGAAATATGCGTATACAAAAAAAGCATTGTCTTCTACAAATGTTTCGAATTTGTGATTTTAATGAATCTCCAAGTTAAACCTCCTTAGATCCGAAAACAATTTTTTTTTGAAATCATGTTTGTCTGCCTGCTTGTGAATGCCATAACTCAAGTGAACTTTGAGCTAGATGGATGAAATTATGTATATCATTTTTATCTAACATCCAAAGATGAATTCTGAACGAATTTTATTTAAAAGAAGCCTATCAGTCCGGCAGTCAAAGTCAAGACAGCTAGATAGATAACATTTAGTACACAGATTTAACATCTAAAATATAGATCTATATCAAATTTGGTACCAAATCCGTAAAAGAATTGACCATCTGTCGGTCCATTTATCATCACATACAAGTAAACATGATTATTAAATTCAATGACTTAAATATATGAAATTTGATACATAATTTTAATTTTGGTATTTAATTTGGTATATAATATAAATTTCGCATGTGATCTTCTTAGTGAAATTATAGTTCTGTTTCAAATTTTGGATTCAATTGAGCCAAATAAATGCATACGCATTTGTTCTATTATAAAGAACAAAACTCTCATGTGCTGGCACAAATTTGTTGTGTAAGAGAAAATAAAAATTTGAGCACTTGCAGCATCCATGGTCTTTGCACAAGTTCCATAGTTTTGTGAGGGAGAAGAGCATAACACCTTTATTAGAAAGTATACCAGAAAGTTTTGAGGTGACTACTACCACTGGTTTTAGATGATTCATGACAAAGTATGTTTCAGTTGTCAGTGGCAGTTAACCAAAATTGCATGCTTATTCTTCAAACTGCTAGATGTTAGACAGTGCATAGGTTGAAAATGTGACATAATATAATTAATCAGAATATTTAGAAAATTTGGGATTTTTACACAGAGGATGTGTAGACATTTGAAATCGAATTTGGCGTTTTATTCCCGTCTTGGCACATAGCCCAATTTTGTAATTTTACGTAAATACATAACGCACACATTCATAATACATTTGCATGAATACCTAGACCACCATTAATTAAAGGTAAATGAAGTAAATATCATTCAACAAAATACCTTGCTTGGACAAAAATAATATATTCTATTATTAATATTATTAAAATTTCTTTTACAGTCGCTTTGATTTCTTAATAAAGGTATCATTTTTAGTATGCGAGCATTTTTTCTCGTGGTAATATTTGCACAACTTGATTAAATTTAATAAAAACTTACATACATACATAAACGTATTATTGGAATACATTTATTAAGATTAAGTATATTTTCAAATTTTACTCTTTCTATGTATGCATTTTAATTGAATATTATTTTCAACCCAATAAACCTTGCTAAATAGAATAAAATGGCAAATAAAAACCGACATCGCTCCAAAATGTAAACAATAGATATGTAAATTTGAATCCAGAAAATGCCGTCATTTTATAACAATCATGTCCACAGTCATTTTGTGGCACTCGTCATACCTAAGCTAGTAGGAATGAGCTTCAAATAAAATTTTCATTTGATTATCAATTATTTAGTTCATATAAATGTATAGACTATAAATTCAAATCAGCTGATTTTAAAATATAATTTATAGGAATGTTTAAGAATGCAGCAACATAAAAATCAAATTTTAAATAGTTCAGTTTAAACATAATTGATTAAAAACTCACCAATCCATTAAAAAATAGCTACTATCTCAATTTAAAACAAAGTTTATATTAATGTATGCTTCTTCAGTTGAGATGATTGTTAATATTTGAAAATTATTGATAAATATAAAGTAAATGTAAAGTACCAGAGTTTAATTATAACGCAGTATTAGGAACTCAAGTCCTCCGTTTAGAATATTTATTACTATTTCTCGTTGGAAATAATATAGATCACTGTTTGCGATGCTGTTAATAATATATGAGGATTATTGATAAAGCGGATTAATAATAATTAGATTCATGGGAAAATATCTCGTAGATTGTTTTTGCAAAGTATTAGTAACCAGATTATCATTTGAATTAGACACTGGAATAATATAAAATCGGATAGAAATATAAACAAAAGATATTCTTTATTAAATATTTATGAGAACAAAAAATAGCACTTAAGAGTTTTTCCCACACAAATGGATGATTATTTCTATTTGTGATGATTATTAAATAAAAAAAATCCATTGTCTTTTCCACTTCCTTATGGGAGGAAGCAACTATTGTTTGATTTTCAACACAATCAAGGCAAACATCAGAGTACATCAAAGACAAAAATGTCACTATGTCAGATCTACAAGAGAACCAAATGTGGAAAAAAGATTTCAGAACCAAAAGAAAAAAAAAAAAATAAGAAACCTAATTCTTTTACGGATTCATAAATTCTACCGACAAGAGGCCTGTTCTTGCACATAACTGTTACTACCCACGTACAAAGAAGCCTTGTATTGTTGTGGTTGACCCCAGAACTGGTCCTTTGTGACAGTCGAGTTCAAATCGCAATAGATTAACAACTTTCCTTTTTTATTTTTGGGTGTGCCGTAAATTCGAGATGTGAAAGACATTTTCGTCGTTGAATTTTGCGGAAGGTGGAGGCAATTTTAGGTAATTCAGGGCAAAAAAGGATTCACTCTTTTGCTAATATTGTCTGGTTTATTTAGATGAGATGAATTTGCGTTATTGGTTTTTCTCAAGTGTTAGAACAGAAGAAATATCCTGTTGGTGACCTGTATATCTAGTTTTTCATTGCCTTTAAAAAGTAATTCTAGTTATTAAAGTAAGATTTGTTTGTTTATAAAAAATCAAAAAATGGTAATTTGCTGGGTGTAAATGTGGTTTCCATTATTTTGAAGATAAAGAAATGGAAATTTGATTTATATATGCGTTTGATTTTTTTATTGTGTTGTTTAATTTTATTTATGTAAAAATAATTTGATATTTTTAAATAAAGTTTCTCGAAAAGGCTAAAATGCTTTTTATTAAATCGACCTTAATATTTATAAAAAAATATAAAATAATGAATTTTTTTCAAAAATAATTGACAATTAAATGGAGTTGTAATTGCGATTTTTAACATAACCGCTATTTTTTGGAAAAAATGGCTGAATCTTGCTATTGCAAAAATTTTATAATGAGTTAGGAATAATGGTGAAGATTGCGTTGGTACATGTTTATTACATGAATAATTTACACGCTGAATTACATGAATTCATAAAGTTATTGAGTAGACGTCACCATTAAAAATCCAAAAATCCAAAGAAAAATTGTATGAAGAGGAGAAAATATATTTTACAGTTTTATCAAATTATGCATATTAAGATATTCGCAATTTCTTTCTGAAAGTAAACAAAAATAAAAATTATGATAAAAGATTTTCTAAATATTTGTACTGAAAATTAGTAAAACAACATAAAGGCTTTGTTATTTACAAGCATATAATTTTAGAAAGGGAAGCATGAAGCAAATGGCCAGTTATCACTTTTTACATTATAAAACGCAAAATTTCTATTATTTTTCTATTATTCGCAAACTATGCTATTTAATAGAAAAATAAACAAACGTTTTAGTAAATTCATGTTCATGTGATATGTATGAAATGCTTAGAGACAATTTAACTTTGAAATTTACTTAGCTCCTTACTTGAAAAATAAAAAACCGAATGACGTCAGAGTATATTATTTAACTGAATGCTAAATAATATGCATTTTTAATGTTAATATTTTTATGCTTTTTTATACATATTTTTTAAGTATACCAAATTTTTTTTTAAATATTTATATTGACAGTTAATAGAAAACATAAAGGCTTTGTTTTTTGCATGCAAAAAAACTTTAGCAATGGAAACGTGAAACAAATGATCAGTTACATTTGACATCACAAACACAAATTCGAATTAATAAAAAAAATGAAGAAACATTTTTATAAATTCATGTTCAAATGATATATTTCACATACTTAGAGACAATTCAAATTCAAAATCTACTGCGCACCTTGCACTGCAGAAAAAAAAAAATGACGCAATGACGTCAGAGCACATTCGATTGAAGGCTAAATATTATACATTATTACGTATGTCTACTAATTGTGACATCACGAGATATGTCTCTATAAGTCAAAGATAAGACAGGATCGAAATTTTTAAAAGATTCATTAAAATGTTAATGGAAAAGAATAAATCAGATTAAATATGACAAACAATGCTTTAAAAGCAATTGTAATTACAAATGAATTCCAGAGAATGAAAAAATAGTATGAAAGTTTTACTTAAACTCCATGTTATGCATTGCAGAAAATAAATCACATATGAAAAATATTTTGTTCAAAACAGTATTACAGTTTCAAGTATTCGAAATATTTCTCAATCAGAATTTGATTAAAATATTTAAAATGCTTTACTTTTGAATAACAGGTTTTCTGTCAAAGCTATCTCGATTTGAGTGATGGGTGCGGTCTTAAATTTTTTTAAATCTTGACCTCGATTTGCCCTTGCCCAATTTTTGTTGTAAATTATTTGTTGAGGGAATTTGTTACAATAGAGGAGCACACCTTCTCCTCGGAGGCTAGGCGTGCCAAAAGACAATGACTAGTCTTATCGCGACGTTATTTTGCTCACAGGTAAAATGCATTTCAGAAGCAAATTTTTACTTTGTACATAAGAGGTGAAGAAATCAAACGTTTAGGGCGGTGATAATAATTGGTTTATTAATAACTAAAATCAGAGCTATTAGAGTATTGTGAAAGACTGTGTAATTTATGAAGTTATTTGACGCTAAGTACAAGGTTGGCGAGAAAATTTTTAAAGCAAGCCTTCGAAAGTTTCTACGTGACACAGAACCAATAACAAAATGGAATCATCTACGGTGCGACTCATATATTTACATATATAATTTTTCCTGTTTGAGAAAAATAGGATATCTACACAAAATTTGGTGCACTTTCTTAAGAATCTAATGAAAGCAGACAAGGAAAAATTCTTATGACGATCGTGACATCTTTTTGGTTGAATTTGTTTACATGTAGAATTAAAAAAAAAGCAAAAGTTGTGGATATTAAAAAAATGAAATGAGAAAACGCACTTGATTAAAAATAATGGTAGAGATTTGCATCTGTCGATTGAAAAATAGGGATGGATTTGTATTTGTCGATTGAAAAATAAAGATGCCTAACGCATGCCCTTAATTTTTTCTCACAACGTTTGCATTCAAAAGAAACCATTTCTTTGACTAAAACGGAATTGATATTCGAACGGAATCAATATCAGTGTATATGTTCTTAAGTTTAGAATAAAAAAATCAGTGAAATATATCAACATACTTTATGGACAGCAAGAATGGTAGGATCATCAGTCAAGATTTGAGATATTAAGCAAAGTTCGCAATGCTCCTTACGGCTATCTAGGTTTTAAGTCAAAATTTGAAAAGTACAGCTTCAGAAATAATGAAAGATTTTTACTTCAAGTATTTTTGCTTCAACCTGATTTATTTTAGAAATTTTTGTCCTTGTACTACAAAATATCCGCTTTTGAATAAGAACAACACAAATAGTTCTGTCAGTCGTTTAAATACCGAAAAACCATACGTTTTATTCTATTAGTCTCAATCCCAGAGTGATTGCAAGTTAAAATCTTTCGCTGTCGTTTGAATTGTATTTAAAATAATGAAAATAGCAATCATTCGTAAGTTGAATTGCAACACTTCTTTCAATAATATAATATTTTTACACTTTGCCAAAATGAGATTATAAGAAAAATGTTCATTTAGGAGCCTTTAAAGCTGATAACAGAAAATGCATGTTACCAAACACTATCCGTCCCTTCCATAATTTATCGTATGTATTCTAATTAGATATTTGCCAATGCAACTAATGGATGCTGCAGTTCACAATTCTATTATTGTTTGGTGATATCTTATTTCTAAGCACTATTCCTTCAATGAATCGGAAAAACTGCACAAATTTTCCTCTTCCTGAAATAAAAAAGGAATCGCGTACACTTATTGCGTAAATATGTCTATTATTCCCTGACTGAAAAATCTTTCTAAATATGAAGCCATAAAAACTCTTACTTTAAAATAGTTTATACGTATATACATAGGTTTGAAAATTTGAAGAGAAATAAAGAATGTCTTCTGATCACATAGTTTGAATAAAATTTTTCAAAACATTTTTTTTTTGTGGGCAACTCAAACCAAATGCGGTGGTATATTCGAAATTTTATCCTTATTCTTTCCGAAAATCTGTAAATCCTGCTCTTATGTATATATCATATATGTATATATATAAAAAAATCATATATATATATATATATATATATATATATATAAACATTTCAAAACCGAATTTATGCATTATAGGAAATACTTCATTCGAGTTAAATTTCTATCAATTTCCATTTAATTCGCTTTAGAAAGAAAATTTACCGTTATTTCTCCTGCAGGTTTGATTGATATCCCAAGATTTACATTACAATACATTTCTTAACTGTCTTCTTAAAAAAAGAATGACAGCTGCATGAAAAAGTGAAACTGTAGTATCACATGCAAGGTCACTTTGTGTGGAAATTTACGTGATACTGTCTTTGTTTGATAAAAAGTATATGATGGCCTACATACCTTACCTAGAACCATCTGTCAAGCAACGGGGGCTTTGACCATTGACCTTTTCCTTCACACATAATTTTATCTTCACTTTTCGATAGATTAATCATGTATTAAGGAAATTTGTTTCAAAATTTGATACCCCTAGAAGCCGAAATTAAAAATCTATTAATGTAACGAAAGAAATTTTAATGTTTGTTATTCTTCAAAGTATGATTAAAAATATTAAATGCAATATAAAAAATATTAATTCTAATGCTAATTCATATTTTGGAATTCTTAGTTACGTGATAGTTATACCAAATATGTAAAATTTGTGTTTAATATTTAATTAGATTGTCTGTGATAGGAAAAACAAAATTGTATAAGCTATCTCCTGGTATTTTTAAATGAAGTTGTAAACGAATTTGTTTTCAGTTGGCAAAAAAAAAATAAATTCGAATTTTTGAAAGAAATTTATTTAAATTAAAAATAGAATTTCTTTTCGTACGCAAGAGACAGGATAGCCTGGTAGATGGATTTACAGTCTGTAACAACTGAAGTTAATGGAATAGATCTTTAAAGTGTGGGAAAAAAGTCACAGCATGTTTCCCTACATTTCATTTTATAAGTTAGCCCATTATATCCGGATGAATAGTCTTAAAAATGATTTACCAATTAAAATAAGTTAATGCATTTTTATTAATGCTTATTATTTTATTAAGTGCATTTTTATTTTAAATCCCAATATTCCAAATTCTATGCAGTGATCTTTTAGTCTAAAGCTATAATTATTTAACTATGCGGATTTATTTTATAGTTCTTAAACGTTCTGAAAATTCATATTACTTTAACCAGTAACCTGCAATTTAACATCGCGTAAAACATAATAATTCATATATAAACATCGTGTTTTCGAAGTATCTTGAGGGTCATTTTAGGTGGAACTTCATGCTTTTTTAACTTAAATACTTAACCTGACATCCCAGCTTAAAACTTCCTCATCACACGTTTGGTCTACGAAGCAGAACATTTGATCTTTGGTATCAAATTTAAAATCTAGCAGGCCTACATTTAGGGAGGCCTACTTTGGTAGAATCGGATTTTGATACTAGAACCCTGTAGATCGAAGCTGTAGTGAATAGCTTATAAACCAATTAACAGCTACACTACCCGAGTAATTACGTTTGTATCGCGATTATTTTACTGGACTGTGAACCTTAAGGTCCCAGTTTCGATCCCCGCGCATCCCAAACCGCTACAAAGCCAAGACTGTATCATCAAGCCAACGTGGGTCGATTCTTTGAATGTTGCCTTTGATGGCTTAGTTTGAAAATTGAGTATTTCCCATTGATTAATTTAAAGTACCAATTAAAGTAATTTAAAGTTTTAAGTACCATCGAATCAATGCAGATCTTCAACAGTGAAGGGAGTTTTAGCAGTTTCTAAGATCTATCAATGGATTTCACAAGGTATAAACAATGAGGCTCGTTAAATCCTTTTGATGAATATTAATTAGTTTTGTCTTCTTGAAGTAATATGAAAATTTCAGAAACGAATGACTAATGATGAGAAAACTCTAATCTTCAGAATACAATGAAATGGTAATTATGATTAGAGATTATTGTTGGAATCATAATACAATCATTCATCATAAAAGTAGGAGAAAATAAACTCATGATATAATGTTTAGATAGATTAGATGGGAGATAGCTCGTTCAAATAAACTGCTTCTGTACTGTTGAGAAAACTGTTGAATGATGAGGAAAGTTCATAATCTAAATAAATAAAAGAAAAAATTTTTTAAAAACAAATTTTAATTAAAAAGCCAAAACAGAAATTTCATCTCAATTATTATTTTTCTTTTATAGTCTTTAATTGATAATTCATTATTATAGATTATATAGACATTAAATCCATTATCAAATAGCACATCTGATGTGGAATCAAAATTTGGTAAAATTAATTGAGTAAATAATTATTTTGGTACAGAAAATATTAAAATACTGCATTGTCAGAATGTTTATGCGCACAGAATTTCAGAAATTCAGCATATCAGGAGGGAAGTGAAAAATTGATTACGAAGTTCCATATTTTTTTCCTTCCATATTTGTCCATATTTAGACATGAAATGAATGAAAGTGAATCAAATTATATTGAGAGTGCAGCTATTATAAAGGAATATATTGGAATTCGATGAATCTGATTCATGAGTGCATCTTATGATGAAACTGCTACACATTAAATTATTATCATTCCAGTTGCACAATATACTATGTGATATCACAATGAAGTTGTGAAGATTCTGAATATGGTATGATGTCGTAAAAATATCGCATCAATATTGTTTAACATTTTATGTTAATAGAATCATTATCATACTAGAAATTTTGAAATTCCCCCCAAAAATTTCTTTTCTATTATATGAGACATAAATTTAATTTATCTAAAAATTGTTAAAAGTTTGCATTTATTTAAACGCTAGTATACTTTGAATGAAAATGCAGAAAATAGTTTTTTAGTTAATAATCAAATCTAATCCACACATGATGAAGAAATTACAAACTAATGCATGAAGCATTATTCGCTGATGTCCTCTCTTTCAAAACTAGAAAACTTTATGAATCTTTACGCCCTACGTGTAAACATATCAGTGGCTTTGTATTTCTGGAATATGACTAAAAATAAATGATTAAGTGTTCAGATGATATATGTAAATATTCTTGATAGGATGCAAGTATATAATCATATATGAAAGCTTGATCGATGTTTTTTTTCATTTTCACAAATAGCACTATTTGATACGAGATTTTTCTTCAAATCCACTATATTTTGTTAATGTTTTTTGGTTAGTTTATTGACCAAAAGTGCTTTCAAATCAATCATAATGGTATCTTCTCCCAAAATATCCAAGCAAAAATGTTTCTAATGTTTTTCAATGTCCATTTATTTTGTGCCAGAATTTGTAACTATATTACAATTTTCCAAAATGAAATTATTATTTCTTTCAGAAAAAAAATTCTTGCTTTTCAGTTTGCATTTTGTTTTTCTAAACCCAGTTTCTCATTTTATTGAAAGATTTTGAACATTTACGAAATTAATAGTTGGATATATTTTGTTTTTTTTAACGAGATCTTGAAATAAATTTTTGCCAGTAATATTTAAAATCATATTCTTTGGAGATTAGGCATTAATTTATTAATACAATATAAAACTAATCATGAAAATTAAAAATTTCAAGAAAGTGTAAATTCAAAAGCTATTAAAATTTGATATGATCGAGAATTTATCAAGAATATCAATACTTACTAATTTCATTTATTAAAATTACCTACAAAAACGTTTAGGATACTAATGTAGTAAAATATAAGCAGTTATGCTTACTGTGAAACAAAATCTTAATATTATCGTTTTTAGATGTGATGAGCAAACAGTAAAGATTTCATTCTAAATAAATGTTACTTTTACTAATGAAATCTGTTATTATTATTTTTTTAAAGAAACATCCCATTAGACTCACATAAGCCTATCATTTTACTCAGTTTCAGATTATAATTATTATCCTGAATTATATTTAATGGTGTTAATTTGAAAATGAACAATTATTATATGATGGTTTTGCATTTCAATTTACTGAAAAGCTATTAAATTTGAGCATATATTCAGGTATACATGGATGCTTTACAGCTGCAATTCAGATGTTTTTATTTAAAATCAGGGCATAAAAAAGCAACTTTGAAATTATTTTTTTTAATGCTTTAACAATTTTATTTGATTCCAGATTTGCGTATTCAACCGTACCAGTGATAGTGACCGATGGAACGAGGAACTGGACAGCTCTGAATACTTTCAGCTTCGATTTTTTCAGAAATCTTTATCTTGGAGATGAGGACGATATATTCTGGGAGACCGAGAGAGAGTGCCAGTTTTTTCCTTATCAAACAGAATTCCAAAATTTAGCGGAAGTTCTGTCGATGAGCCCAGAAAGAGCCGAAAAGCCGTGGTACATTGGATGGTACGTTTTCCTAAATGAGTCAATTAAATGTGGCTGATGAATTTGTTATCTAATGGCGTCCCATTTTTGAATTAAGTTTGTAACGAGCTTTGCATTACTTTTATGTACTTCATTTCACTTCCGAATCATAATCGGAGATAACCAGCATGTGTGTTCTGTGATTTCACGCATTCTTAATAAGGCACCTTTGATTCTTAGCTTTGTGGTATAGTAAAGAATATCTAAGTATGTGTTTTGGTTTCCTTGAAACAACTGGTTCTAAAATTTGAATGATTTCCATAATTTTGGTGTTCAAGCCTATAAATCAAATTTCATCTGCCTAACGTTGCGTTTTTTTGAGATACCATGTTCGCATTCAGACAGATAAACATAATTTCTAAAGCGGTTTCTTTCGGTTTTGAGGACTCAAAAAAAGATGATATTTATGAGAATTTCGAAATAGACGATTTGATGACTTGCAATATATATAGAAGCACAGGGAGAAGTAGAGAGAAATTCTTTAAAATATTACATTTTGACAAAAAAGTGACGATAATTTAGATGAAACATTGGTTTCTGTCTCAGTAGAGTCGGAAAGAGGTAAGTTCAATATCGAATGTAAAAAATTTGCAGTATATTGACTCTGGATATCATTAAAATCGTGAGATTCAAAATATACTCTCGCTGATAAAAACGAAGAAATATGAAAGCATGGTTACCGATGAGCAAGGGTTGAAAGCGAGGCTTCGTCTTATGATCAATGTTTGAAAGCAAGGCTTCGTTTATGTTCAAGGTTTGAAAGCAAGGCTTCGTCTTATGATCGAGGTTTGAAAGCAAGGCTTCGTCTTATGATCAAAGTTTGAAAGCAAGGCTTCGTCTGACGATCAAAGTTCATACTTACAAAATTTGTTCCCACTATAATTCACAATAGCATAGAAACAAAACATTAATATAATTAAACAAAGCTTACCCAGTGAAGCTTTAGAAGATTTTTTTTCAATTATAAGAAGTGAATAAAAATGTCCCTGAGAGATCAATTTATTATAAAAAATATTGTTGATGTTTGTAAATGTTTTATTCAAATTTTATTCCGCCATATTATCGAACCCATTCATCTGGTTTATCGATATTCTAATAAACTTGTTAACGCATAAAATGACTAAAAAATCTAACTCATTTCACCATTGAATTGGTTTATTTCATGTCTATTCAGCTATAAGGCACTATTAATACTTGTCAAATTATTTATAGCGATGTTAGGTCAGAGTGTATTTATTTCTCAGTATATTTACCATATACCATTGAAACTTCAATTATTTGTATTATACGGTACATTTTTATGACAAAATACCTTTTTAAGTTGAAAAATTTTATTCTGCATTCTTTGTTTCGGATTGTTTTAACAACAATTCTTTTAAAAAGTTGCTTTCTAAAAAATACTGAGCGCACCTTTATATCTGCGATCATATGAAAACTATTTATTTTTAAATTTCCATATGCTATCTAAACAAATTCGATATTGTTGCTGACTCAGAAATTTCCAAATTGTACTTAATATTCAAGGACACTGTGCTTATAGTATTAGACTTAATATCTTACAAAGGAAACTCAGTACGAGGATTAGTGGGGTATTAAGGGAGCCAAGCAATTGAAAACCCTGACCACTGGAAGTAAACACGACATGTGTTATCGGAAGATGAACAGCCCTTGTTTAGATTTCAGCTTACGGAGATTGCGGATTTAGTGGTTTATTCAAGCAACTGAATGTGTGGGTGTCTCTGCGTGTATTAATCACATAACGAGCAACTTAAACGTGATTACCGTCCTTAAAAAAAACAGAAATATCAGATTTCTAGTATGGTTAACTACAGAGAATGTGAACAAAAAAATGCATGGAAGAAGTAATCCGATACTCACGTATTTTGGTAAGGCACGCATTTTCAGAATATTTACAGCATTTTGGAGTGGGCGTTAATGTAGTTGCGATTTAGTGGGTTGATCATGAATTCGTTACTAGGGTATTTACTATTGGCTGGTGTATTTGTAGAAGATAAGATTCAGAAACGTGAATCCGTTTAAAATAATAAGCATGCTTTAAATTGAATATTGCATTTGCAATATGCACTTAAAATAAATGAAAATTCTAAAAATAATGAAACCAGTTTGTAGCAGAAATACACATACAAGATACAATCTGTTAAAATGAACGGGAAAAGTAAAGTTGGCTAAATAAATTTAAAGCAGTTTTTAAAATCCAACTTTTATTAAAAATTATGTTTTAAAATCAAATTTTTTTAGTTTTAATCGTATTCTGCTTTTTAATTTTTAATTTATGATTCAATATTTTAAATAATGGAAATTTACAATAGCTTATTTAATTTTTTTTTACCATACGGAATAATTCGCATAATCAAAATTTAATTAAATTAATCGATTAAATGTTAATTGATATTTAAAATATCGAAATACTGCATTTTCAATGTCATACAGTTAACAAAATTCGAACACATCGTAGTTTAGCATATCAAGAAGGGATAGAATTAATCATGAAATTATGTACTTCATGGAACCATGAAGTCAGTGAAGTAAAATAAAAATGTGTGAAAAGTAAATAAATACAGTACAGTTTCCAGTGAATATTAAATTAAAGTAATATAAATCCGTAAAACAAAATAAAATTCAAATAAGATAGTAATAATTTACAACAGAACAATAGAATTCGCTAAATAATCCAGGTCCTAGTTAAAATTTACTTTTCACAAGTTTTGATTAGGGATTTGAAACAACTTAATTATAGCTTTTTTCGCTCACCAATTAGTAACTTTTAAAGTATTATCATTTCTAATTCATCTTCACTTAAATTGCAGATAATATTAAATTGAGGATAATAACAAACATGCACCATTGTTATGATTCTCTTTTTTGATGTATGCTACAGATTAGGATGGAGATTCAGTATCTAAACTCTACATGCTTTTTCGGATTCATATGAATATCAGGTAATTTTGGCTTCATGTTTTTAAAAAGTTTTGCAGCTTCTTATCCAACAAACTCGAGTTGTAGGAATAAAAAATATTGAAATTACCATTGCGCACATCTGAGAAGAGCATATCCTATAAAACAGTTTGAAGGGATTAAGATAATTCTATCTAAATCATTATTCACTGCCATCAATGGCTTGGAGTTAAAACAAGCTTCTATTTCTTTAAAAAGTACTGGGAACAATGTAAGACTGAATCATCTTATAAACCGAATGTACCAGTTTCTGTATTAAAGCGAATGAGACGAAACTGGATGGATTTTATAGCTGCTGCCTACAAACCACCCAAGTGGGAGGAATGAAACGAAATTCAATTCTTGCCTCGAAAAAAAATAACACAGCTTTGTTCTTGATAGAGAAAAGTAAAAACAAATTGTGGATTCTCACTGCTCAGTTATTACATTTAATTAATTAATTTTATTGCACATAAAATAGTAAATTCACATATGATATTTAAAAAAGTGATATTCTTTAATTATTAAGCTGCTCTTCAGCCCATAAATACAGAAAAAAAGAAAATGAGAAAATTTATACAATAATTCCGCAAATTGCTACCATTATTTCAAAAGCAAACGGAACAGTTTTTTTTTTCTGTTTGCAAATTGTAACAATTATGCTCTCCGTTGGTTTCTTTTGTACCATTAGATTAACATCAAAGCAGATGCCTTTTGTTTTTCAGACAGAATGATTCTATAATATCATTCGACCTTTTATTAATATTATTATCACTAGTAGATGTTTACTTTTTATATAAAAAAATCTGGAGAATTAATTTTGATCTTGGTTTTTTTCCCGTTTATTTGCTTTATATTCTTTTACAACATATGTTCTGCGTAAGCGACCAACGATATTTATGAAGAAGAGAGGCTTTTAACTTCGATTATTTTCTTAAGCAGTTATGAGCAGATGTAAGAACAGAACTAATGTTCTTCGCTATTTTACAGTTTTGATACTTTATATAAAAATCATACCATTCAAGAAATATGGATTTGTTATTTTACACTAGTTTATGTATCGAACATAAAAATATTAACTTTTTTTAATTTATGATTCTAATACATCTCTTTCTATATGACATGGATTTAGTTATAACAGTTTTCTTTAATAATAAGAGATGTAATTAAAGCAAAAATATAATACAAGTATGCAATTTGCATAGTATTGAGGAAAAAATATTATTGAACACACATATAAATATAGGTATTTCTTGCATAAATTTTAAATATTCATTTAACAATTCAAAAAAATGAAAATTTAATTCTTATAACAAGGATCAAATTAATAAATAACCTGAGGTATTTTTAAAATTTGATACAAAATAATTTGTCTCAAAATTATAAAACCATATGAAAATATCATCGAAATATTTCTGAGCACTTTAACGGAAGAAACTAAGCCATGCAATTTCGAAAAACTAAGCCATAGTTTCTTCTAGAAATAGAATGAAAGAACAAAAATATTTAAAAACTCTTTTTGATGACAAAATTATGTTATATTAACTGAACCATATCATGACTAAAGTTATCTAAAGCCACATTTTTATGCTCTTTTCTCTGAGAATTTTATTTTCGAAATTTCCATCAATCGTAATTCCTTTCTAAACTTTACCTGTTACACTTTTTTGAAGATCGCTGTGCATGTTGTAATTGATAAAGGTGGGAAAAGATTACTGAGAGATAAAACTCTGCCATTTTCTTATCTTATAAAGAGTAAAGTATTTGGCGGATATGTAGCAAACGACTCAAAAGGAAGCAACTAGACCTCAAAAGAAAGCAATTTTTTTTTTTTCGATTCATATCAGTAAAAAGTAACAATAAAGCCCGTGAATAGGTCAGATCAGTTGATGTTAGATATTCAACGATTTATAATGTTCTTAGAAAATGTGTGAATTATTCTTTGAAACGAGAGAGAAAAACAATAAATTAACTTTCTAAATTATAATATTCATAAAAAAATCATTATAACATAATTGCTTCTGATGACAGATTTTAAAATTAAATTATGTGATTGTATGATTGATACTGTTCAAAATTTAGAATGTTTTCGGTGAGCAAATATAAAAAGAATATCTGGAAAACCAAACTTCACTCGGCAGTTTTTTTTGTAAAATCGTGTTTTTTGGGGAAAATATTTAGATACGAATCGCAAACTTATTACATAGGACAATTGGCAGTCTTATCATAGGATATTTTGCAATCTTACCTACACATGAACTGGCCATTTAAATAAAAAAAATCACGAATGCGCTTATTTAACATATTTGAAACAATCTGCTATATTTCAGAATTCATTTTACAGTTTGTCTATCATTACTTATATTTTTGAACTTATACTCAATTTTATAGAGGTGAAATCGGGTCCTAGATGGCGCTATATGACATTGTCAACATGAGAGCAGATAGGAAAAGACTCTAATAGTTAGTTATAAAAAAATGTTTTTGTGTAAAATCGTCTTTTTTCAGGAAAGACTCCTTTACAGATAAGCTTAAAAAATATATTAAATATAAACACATACGTAAAAAAATAAAGCAAAAAGCGCGACTCTAACCGAGGTCCTGCAATATACGCATCATTCATTTTGTTATGACTACTATACTGCACTGCGCACACATCGAAACGGAAGTTGGATATCTAATTTTAATAATTATTTATTAAAAAATTGCGTAAAATCGTGTTTTTTCAAACGGAAAGAAACTTATATGGATAAACTTAAAAAGCAAAACCAGCAAACATAATTTTGTCATCAAAAAAACAAGATTCAGTTATATAT
>JAPMOR010051459.1:70735-105238 GCA_026543865.1 Argiope aurantia
TCTCTCTCTCTCTCTCTCTCTCTCTCTGTATATATATATATATATGTGTGTGTGTGTGTGTGTGTGTTTTACTCGAAAACAAAACGAAGAAATTTTGTTCTTGTTTCGCTTATGAATAATCTTACCATTTCTTTTTTTTTTTATCCCAGTTAAAACCCATAAAAACAAACAATTGTAAAATTCCTTGAGAATTTTTAACTATTGATTAAAATACACTTTGAAAAAAAAAAGAAAAAGATATTATATATATATATATATATATATATATATATATATATTAATCTCTCCTTTCCTTATAGGAGCAACTGTGATAGCAAAATAGGGAATATTTTGAGGAAACATTACAAACGACCCTATTTTTTGCCTCCACTCTCTGAAAGTACGAATATCGATTGGATTTTTATGGGGAAGCCGGGATACGGTGCTCACATGCACGTAAGTATGCTCACTACGGTGATATTTAGAAATTTAAATCATTCGCTTTCTTAAATAATATTAGATCGGACAAGGTTAATATCAATGTATAAAGTAAACGTATTCAACTTCCCAATAAGCATAAGATGCTAAAATTATGCGCTTCATTCTTTTTGTCTTTCAAATTGAAGTTTAAATTGTATTTTTCTTTAACAATATATATATATATATAATTACACTTCGACAGCTAAATCGATTATTAACATGATACGAATGTTGATATTCTAAATCACGAAAATACGGAAACATTTTAGATTTTCTTTCCACAGTAAACTCTTGATTAATTTGAGGATGGATGATCCACTTTGCTGGTTTTCTATGGTCTAGAAATAAAAGTTTTCATTCATAAATTAACATCAATGATAATGATCTTTC
Source organism: Argiope aurantia (assembly GCA_026543865.1). Taxonomy (NCBI): domain Eukaryota; kingdom Metazoa; phylum Arthropoda; class Arachnida; order Araneae; family Araneidae; genus Argiope; species Argiope aurantia. Next base: position 71,585 of record JAPMOR010051459.1, read on the forward strand.
TCACGTACTTCCTAAAAGAGATACCGACCACCTCATTCTTCTAATTACGGACCCTGGATGAGACCTTCATCGCCATGAGAGCTCATATATTTGTATGTTATTGCATTTTTGAGTTATAGTGTTTACAGGCACATTAAAAACAAACGGACAGACAATCAATTTTTGACGAATTCAGTTTGAAATTTAATTTAAAAACTGACATTTTAAACATTGAAACTTTGTACGAAAGTGCATTTATTTGTTTCCTTGAAATGTGTTCTCGCCTTTATATGCATACGAAAATACTGACGATCAGACAGATGATCAATCTTTAGATCAATTTGGTGCAAAATTTGATATAAATCTACATTTATGCTGTTAAATCAACCACAAAATTTTATTTATCTAAGTTTTGTAGAAATCATATTCTTTACATTCGTATAGTCAGACATCCAGGCTTCTTATGAATGGATTTCGTTCAAAATTAAAGACGGTAAATTTGATACCCTAAATTTTCTTCAGTCTAATTCAAAGTACTTTTGTGTTTCAGATTCCTAGATCGATAGGTAGAGAGAAAGACAGATAGGCATAGTTTCAAAAATGGTGCTTTCGAATTTAAGGAGATATGAAATATGGAGATTCGTTAAAATCTCTAAGACAAATTTTTTAATGATTGCATACTTGTCCTTTGCATACTTCGTATATGGGAAAGTAAAGACTGATTTTTACTTTACCGTATACGTAGTAAAGAGAAATTATAGCATTCGTAAAAAAAATTCGAAATCGAGATGTTGGCGAATCTCCACGTTGTAATCCGCCCTGAGATCGAAAAACACACTTTTGGGAAATGCCCATCTGTCTATCTGTATGTCTGTGACAATGATAATTCAAAAACGCTTTGAGATAGACGGATAAAATTTGGTACACGGTCTTTACTCCAAGTTTTCAGAATTCATTCAAATTGTGAGTAAAATCTGTTCATAAGAAGTCCGTCTATCGTAAATAAATTAACCCGATTACTACGAAACGAGGAGAGCTAAATAGATAAAATTCGGCAGTCACATTTAACATTTATAGTGTAGACATAATTTTAAGCCAAATCCATTGAGTGGTTGACCATCTGTCGGTCTATACTTTCAAAAAAAATGTAACGCGATGGCTCAAAACGCAATGAATTAAATATATTAAGTTTAGTAAGGGTTTTTGTGATTACAAATGTAGCTTTTTTTTTAAATAAATTTTTGTTTCAATCGATAAAAAAACGCATCAAAAACAAATTTTATTTTTGGATGTTATTAACCGTAAGCCTGGATATTTAATCGCTAAATAATTCGCCAAAGATGATACGATAGATTAACCAAAAATGCTCAATTAATGCCAAAGGTTAGTATTTCGTTACTGTTGTAAGTCTAAGTCATGCAAGACGGCATGACAAGTTTATTAGAGAGTATGCGAGAAAGTATTGGAGAGATCACTCCCGCTGGTTTTAAAACCAAATTGAAAATAACTCGCAGAATTTTTTTCCTTAAAAAATAAATAAACAAACTTACAATAACAGAAATCAGCAGTTTATTAGATCTTGGTTGAATATGTAGATTTCCTAAGTTAAAAAAAAGTCGTTCAAAGGCATTTTAATGTTGATTTGTGTCCTTTTAAGGCCATTTTGGGATTACATGTGAAATTGTCTTACTTGCGGTTTTAATGTCACTTACTTCTGTGTTTTAAAGAGTGTGTTTTTTAAGATAAATCAAATAAAAATAACGAATTTGTTGTTTTGTTGTTGAAGATAATATCTAAAAACTCTTTGAAAGAAAATGCACCAAACTGAAATCTTTCATCTAATAATAATAATAATAATAAAACTAAGTATAGTAATTGATTAAAAAATGTGAGTGTAATTTCTCCTATTAGAGTTTCTCCTCAACTTAAATGCAAATTGTATTTATTCGAAATACAACATTTTTATCTCAAAAGATAGTTATTATTCTGGAGCATTGCATTACATTTAGAATTTCAAAACGAAAAATAATTCGGTTTTATAGTGTCGAATCAGATAAAATAATGAAGGAAATATTATTATGTGCATATGCAGGGCCATAAGTTCCTGATTTAAAACTAAAATCGGTTAATTTTCAATTTAATAAGCGATTTAAATGAAATTATGTGCTATATTTTATTTTGTGACAATCCAATGTATCCAACAAGTAGATTATAATAGTTGTTTCTAACTTTCTGCTGGCATAAAGAGTCGAAAAATTTCAGAACTCTATAACTTTTTTTTTCTGTCTAAAACCACAAAGCATCCGAACATGCCAAGTGTAGATATTATAACGACGTTTCAAACCTTTTACACACCAATTTAAAAGTTAAAATCTGGTTTAAATAGAGAGAAAATTCTTTTGAGAAAAATGATTTCGAATGGGTCACGAAAGCATTCATCTTCTTATTCAGAGAGGTTAATGCCCACCAAACTGCATACTCACGATTGTGAAAACACCAACTTACCTGATATTGAAGTAGAAAATTACTGTTTGTGCTATGTTAACACATTAATCATTACATTTACGATTTCATTCAAATGCACTAGCCTTAGAATTTTTCGCATTGTAACTAGAACTACTATTGTATTTCGGCAAGGGAAAAGACTTGTTAGTTGTGCTAGTATGAGAAATCCAGTGTTCTTAGTGAAAGCAATTTTTAAATAATTTTGCTGATTTACAACCGAAACTTGCAAATTAGTCAACCAATTTTCTAATAAAAGAATTTTTTTTAGATTGGAATTGTATCAAGCATAATTTAAAAGTTTTTAATCTCTATATGTGTATAAAATACTCGTTAATTTTGAATCTTCATCTAAAAAAATGTAATTGTTCCAAAAATACCTGTACAATAACATATGCATGTATTTTACTTTAGAGAAGACTATAAATTGTAAATTTATGATTGACAGCAATATGACAATATACATGTATAAGGGTTTGGAAAAAAATAAGCCACCTAACTTTATTCTAGTATATGAAAACTCATAGCATATATATAATATAGTATATGATAGTATATAGTATATGAAAAACTAAAGTAAACTAGTAATTTACTAAAGATAGTGAAGCATACTAAAAGATGCTGTACCTAAAATGTTCGTAGGAGATTATTTACATATTTAAAAAATGTTCAATCTTTGAAATTTCCTATGACTATGCCTTCTTTTAATATCATGAATAAGATTTCGCATGGAAAAATGATCCAAAATATAAATTTTAATTAATATTCTGTAATCACATCGGGAGATATTTGGTATTAGGAGGCTGTTCCCATATTTAGATGTATAAAATTTATATATTCTCTTTATGACGTCAATAATATACTTTTTAAAATTTTGATTTACGTTAAAAGCATCTTTAAAGTTGCTAAAATCTACATATTATAATCGACTGTTTTTGAATGCATGAAAAAATATTTATATGAAATTTGATTCTTTTCCTCAAAGAAATATTCAAGAGCATTGTGAATTTTTGCTTATGAGTATGAATCGCCAATAAAAGCATCAAAAATAGAAAATTTGGACTTTTTGAATGAACAAAAAAATAAAATTGAATATGCTTTTTTATTGCATAAAAGAAATATTAATTTCAGTGTTACAGTTAAGATCTTGCCAATAGTAAAAGAGAAAAAAATAACTCAGTTTTATTCTCTTTATGCTTTATTTCCGCATTTTGTAATTAGTAAATGCTATCCCTACCATCATCACTGTTTACTACTCATAAATAGACATGAAATGATATACCACTTTATTTTACGAACACATCCACTTTATTGGCTGATAAATGTCAACTAAATTTCTTCCATGCTTTACCGGTAACTTGATGTTATAAGGAAATATTTTTTGACTGCGAAAGATTTCGCTATATTAAAACACGCATGTTTAGTTTAGTTGTATTAACATCCCGTTTTAAAGCAACCCTAGGGCTATAAAGACACACATATAGGATATGCATATGATTATTACAGACATAAAACGCAAGTCACAGAACATCATTCTAAATGTTCATTGATTTATTGCTACCTTTAATTTACATTTTTCTTGCACTTTTTAAATTATTAATCATCACATATTTTGCAGTTTCTGTTATAAATAGTAATAATTATAGACATCGTAATTATAAATATAATTATTTGAATCATTATTCCATATGATGTCTTTAAGAAATATCCAGTTTATTAATAGAAATTCGAATTATGAAATTCTTTTCAATGAAATATTAATGAAATTCTTTTATAAAGAAGGAATGGAAGCTTTTTAATTCGCTTAAACATAATTATTTGACAAATCACGATTATTCATCCAACTAAGATGAAATAAAAAAATGATTTCAAATGTTTTATAAAAATATTTTATGGCTTTTTGTCTTTTTTAAAAATATAAAATCTTTTTAAAAAGTATTTAAAAATGAACTACATTTGAAATGTTTTGTAATTATTTTTGGTATGAATTATTTTTGTTTATTAAGAGAAATTCTTGCAAAACTTATTTTTTCCAAGTTTATTCATTTCGACATTCAAGTAAATTAAAATTTATTGTTTCAAAATTGTATTTGTTTTCCATTATTTGTCCTATCATTTAAATAGGAAGTAAGAAAAAAAAAAGTTTACTTTTATATTGACAAAAATAGTGGTAAATATCAATCAGTACTTTCTGAATCACCTTCATTTTCTTGTCAGTGAAAAAAAATTTGAGATTTATTTTGCACTCAAAAAAATTAATACTAAATGCCTTATCTAATAATCTTTTGATGCCTGATTTTTTTTTAAATTCCATTTATGTTTATATACAATATTATAATAACTACAATTACGGCAGATTAATTTTTATGAAATTCGAGACTTTTGTAAAAAATTCCAAACATACTGGATTTTTTTAAAAAAAAATACTGAATAATGAACATCTATAAATTTAAACAAACACAAATGGCCCTTTTCTTGTTACAGAATATGGAGTTCATTAAGCATTATTTATGAAGAGAAATAATTTTATCAGCATGTTTTTAAAATGAAATAGTTACAATTCTATGAAGTAGGAAATAAAAATTCATATTTTTTTAGTAGTTATGTACTTATATTTTGTAAGTGACATTTTCTGAGCCGACGAATAAAAATGCTTTTTTACCACAAGAACAGAGACAACTTTCCATTATTTATAAAATATTATGGAAAAGGAAACATTTCTTTTATTTTGCTTGTTTATGTTTTATAAGATTTTTTTATTATTATTATTATTAATATGTGTACCGTTTGATTGCTATGCTTTATTCCAAGCATTTGAAGAGGAAGGGGAATGGAAAAGCTTTTCTTATCCCTTATTAACAACAGATGGCGCCACGACTAGGCATGTTTCTTAAACATCTCTTAATTTTGATGTTTCTAGAAAGTTCTCAAATTTGAATTGAATATCTTACACAAAAGGTTAAAAATATATGAAATTCTTATCATTTATGAATTATGCTTATATAATTTTCATTTAAACTTTGTTATGGATTGTTAAAAATTACGAATGGACCGATTGAGATACAAATAAATTTATAAAAAGGGTTTTTTTTTCCTACCAAAAAAGGCGATTTTGCAACTTTTTAAAATCAAAAATTTATTTTGTAGGAATTAATAAATAATCTTTTTACTGTTATTTTTGAATAAACAATTTCAAAACTTCTTACAATATTAAGAAAATAACAAATTACGGTAGTACTTCTCGAGGTTTATTGCTTGCGCTTTACCTATTTTTTTAAAGCTTCGGTGAAAAATCAATCGTTCAGCTTGAAAAGCGGAAATAACCGCTAATGTCTAGAATTAGGAAGGTATTAAGCTTATAGTTCGATTTTATTAAGGAAAATTCTGGTGTACAAAAATAAATAAATAAATAAATAAAAATATCTTTCCATTCTTAATATTTGTTATAGGGCTGAGCAACCTTATTCTCACAAAGAGTTTTCTTGGATATATTGCATTTCTAATATATACTAATCTTGTTGATTGTATTAATTATGTTTAACTTACAAAAACTCCACACACGCACACACACAAAACTATCTGTACATGATAAAAGATGATAAGTGCATTTGTTTTTCACTCACTGTGGAAAAAACAAAAAGAAAAGTTTCGATGCTAAACTTTCATAATGACGTATTCTAATTCCGTAACTGGGAAGTTGTTTGTTTGGATTATGAGATGTAAAAGTTAATGAACAAAACATTTAATATACTAGAAAAACCCAGTTTATTCAAAAATTTCACAAGAAATAAATTCAAGATTTTCATTATATTGACATCTCTGTTTCTAAACCTGATATTTAAACAAAAATTTCTAGAATGCTTTAAGGGAAAAGAAATTCCAGAAATCTTTTTTAACTAAAAAACAGATGCCCGACGTTTGTAAATATTACAAAGTGTATTTACAACAAATTTTCAAGGATTTCCAAGTTAGCAGTAATTGTAATTATTATAATTAAAATCGTCTTAAACTTTAATTAGATTTCCGTTTCGGTTATGATTTTTAAAAAAGAATTTTTCAAAAATGTGGATTTAATTTCATTTTGGAAATTTTTTCCAAAACTTTTATTAATTATTTTTTGTATCTCTAAGAAATAGGATTTTAAAAAATAATTTATAATATGAAAAAGATTTTTTAAATATATCTTTAATTCATTACAAGCAGAATTAAAGATTTCAGTTGAATTCGAATTATTATACAAATAATAATCAGCCAGCATTTTTTTTAAAACTCAGAATCTTTGAAAGTTTTATTTATCCATTTATAACATTTTAGCCCACATCATTGTTTTAAATTGTGAGTGCATTTCCGAATTTCTTTGTGTTTCAGCATACGATCAATGAAAATTTCATTTTACAAGCTTTTTGCCCTTTTATTGTTAAGCTTTCTCTCTCCACCATTTTTAATAGAATGAAAAACTTGGTTGCAAATTTATGTTTCTAATCTGAAATGATAAAAAAGATATTCTAAAAGTTTTTATTTATTAGAAATTATTTTAGTTATTTTTGTTTTCTAGATTGACCACGTGAACAACCCTTCTTGGCAAGCTCAGATTAAAGGCAGCAAACTGTGGACTCTGGAACCAGTCCCAGAATGTTACAATGAATGTAGAACCTTGGAAACAATAGTCAATCCAGGTGAAGTCAGTAAGTGTCCAGTAATCTATAATGTTCAATCACTTACTAATTAGAAGCAGAGCCAAGCTATGCCTAAAACCTTTTGAAAGTCATTTGTAAATATACTTATCATCAAATTTATTAATTTTTAAATGTATCTGGTAAGATCTTTAACCACCATTGATTAAAGTTGAGATTTCTTCAGAAATTTAGAAACAGCAAAAAATATCACTTCAACCTTTGGATTCATGACATGGTTTTGAGAATAAAATTAATTACCAATTTATTATTATTATTATTTTGCGTTCATACTGTGCCAGTCCCTAATGGTGAGAAATAGATTGGCATATGCTTTGGAAAAATATTTTTCATGAAATAACTTGATGTCTCGATTTCTTATTCCAAAACATAAAGAAATATTTGCATTCATTTATTAATTATTCAATCAAATTAATTTTATCTAATAAGCCAGTTAAATTTTTCTGAAATCTATATTAATACTAAAAGTATTTGAATACACTATTACTAGAAAAACATTGCTGTTTAAAGTATTAAATAGCCATTCTTTATTTCTTAAAACTTACCGATAAAACAAATGTCTTACGTTTATCATCGTTAAGAAGTGGCCCTTAAAGAATTTCCTACGCCAACTAAAACTTTCTAGAGAAACAAATGATTTGCATTTAGCATCGTTATAGAGTAGCCCTTGAATGAATTTCCTTAAACAACAAAAATTTATTTCAGTAATAAATGACTAATTTTGCATAGCTATTTTAAATGGCTGAAGAGTGAGTGTCCCTTAAATGAATTTCTTTACCCAATAAAAACTTACCTTGAAAGAAAGGGTTTTGAATTTTGCATTTATGTTTTATAGGACTGGAGATTGTTTCATAAATGAATTCTCTTATCCAATAAAAGCTTACAAACGAAGTAAATAGCTTGCTTTTTGTATCACTATTCTACAGGGTAGAGAGTAACCCATAACTGGATTTCCTTACCCAACAAAAATTTATCAAATAAAAAATGGTTTGCATTTTGTATCGATATTTGTTGGACCAATAATTGGATTTCCTTAATTAACAAAAACTTACCAATGAAACAAATGATTTTGAATTTTGCATAGCTATTTTGAATGGCTGGAGAGTGTTTCTTAAATGAATTTCCTTACCTAGTAAAAGCTTGCAAATGAAACAAATGGTTTTGAATTTTGTACCTCTGTTTTCTTGGATTAAGCTATCACAAAAATGGATTTCCTTATCCAGCAAAAATTTACTAACAAAGCAAATGGTTTGCATTTTTCATCGATATTTGTTGGACTAAGTAGTGTCCCTTAAATGTATTTCCTTAACTAACAAAAACTTATCAACGAAACAAATGGCTTGAGTTTTGCATTTCTATTTTGCAATGAAATGCAAAACTCAAGCCATTTGTTCCTGAATGGTTTCAATATCCATCAAGAACTTAACAATGAAGCAAATGGCGTGAATTTTGAATCGCTGTTGGCACGGCTAGGAATTATACCTTAAATAGATTTCCTTATCCAATAAAAACTTACGAACGAAACAAATAGTTTGCGTTTTGCATCGATATTTTGTAGAACTAAGATGTGACTTTTAAATGGGTTTCCTTAACCAACAAAAACTTACCAATAAAACAAATGGCTTGCTTTTTTTTTTTTTTTGCATTGCTATTTTGAAAAGCTAGGCAATTTCAATATCCATCATGAATTTACCAATGAAGCAAATGGCTTGACTTTTGCATAGCTGTTTCGTAATTCTGCTGACAATTAATTCCGGCCATAATGAGACAGCTATAAACGATCTCATCACTATTAGAGGATTTGTTACAGACAGACGCTGTAGAAGTGTTCCAACTCGTATTAAACTCTCTGCAAAAAGCTTGTTTTATGGATAATTCTCTCTGTCAGTAGAGCTTTGTCTATAAAGTAGCTTTATTTTTAATATAAGTAAAGTAATAATAATATATGATAATAATAATAATATGAGTATATTCTTATATAAGTAAACGTGAAAATAGTTTCGAGATTCAAAGACATCATTTTGCAGTTCAGTAGTTAATTGGAAGTTTCAATTTTTAAAATCTATTATAATTCTGAAACCTCACTATTATTATGTATTGACAAACATGAAATAAAAAAAGTTTGATTATACGTAAATTTGCTAAACAGACATAATATTTCTAGCATAAAGAATTTATCACTTTGCAACTTTAATAAAAAAAATTAAATCTATTTATACCTTTTTAAACTTTTACGCATTCTAAAAAATGCGGCTCTACCATACTTCTGTTTGCTATCAATAAAAAGTTTCTTTCATTTTCTATCTTTTTAGTTGTTCTGGATACAAACCGTTGGTATCACAAGACGCTGATAATCGGCGAGGAACTCAGTATTACAATCGGATCGGAGTATGACTGATTACAGAAAAATGCTGCGGTTGTTGCGTACATTTTATTTCATTCTAGTCATAAAACACGTGATTCCTGATTATGGTAGCAAGTTCCGCAAAAGATGAATGTTTTATTTTGTTTGTTTCGTTGCGTGTGTGTTGCACTTATTTTTGCATATTTATGTTGATGCATTTGCCTGTCATTTCTAAACTACTACTAGTAATAAAAATGATGATATTGTGTCAGTGTTACTTGTAGTTCTATGTGCACCGTTATCTTTTTTTTTTTTTAAAGAATGACATTATCAAATTTTCAACAAAATAATTCATTTTGTTTTAAATTCTGAAATGCATTAGGAGATTTAAAAAAGATATTTCATTAGTTTTTTACATTAAATATATTATTACAAGAAAGATTTTAAATTAATATGTTATTAAATAAACATTTCATGAACTTTTAAAATAATTTTTTCATTAACACATTGTTAGCCATATAATTTTATATACATTTTTGAAAAATGACTATTATTTTTTTTCTTACTTTATGAGACTACATAAACATAATTAATAATTTATCATTTTGGTAATGGAATGTTATAAGTTATTATGTCTTGGTTATTATGATGGAATATTTTAAGTTATAATAATTTGCGTATTATAATGGAATATTTTAATAATTTGATTATTATAATGGAATATTTTAATAATTTGATTATTATAATGGAATATTTTAATAATTTGATTATTATAATGGAATATTTTAAGTTATAATAATTTGCGTATTATAATGGAACAATTTTACTACAAATGAGCTTTTATATTTCTTTTAAATAATATTCTCTTGTCAAATCGTAGCAACATGCAGAAGGACCAAGCATACTCACTTATAAATTAATCACTTTATATATTGAAATACTCAAAAAGTATTAGGGACAGTCTTGAACAATAGTTCAAAGCTCAATCTGTTTTACCGGCCACCTATGGCACCAGCAGCTCTACAGAAATAACTAGATGTCAGTCCTAGTGACCCCCATGGCGACTAGTATGTTAATTTTTGAAACATTATGCAATTCGAGGCTACTGCAGAGTAATTATTTGAATAATATAATTCAGTTTTTTAATAGGCTTTATACGTACCACTGCAATTTCTTATTTAAATCTGTGAAATAAATATTTAGTGACCAAAAAAATATTTAGTAGTAATACATTTTTCTGTGAAATAAATATTTAGTAGTAATACATTTTTTGTGAAATAAATATTTAATGAAGACTAAAAGCTATATCTGTATGCGTAAAAGTTCAGAAGCCTTAAAAGAAAATGACAGTAAATTTAAATAATAGTAAATGCCTAGTTAATAAAGAGAAGTTTACTTAATAATATCATATCATATGTGTATGTTTGTTAGGTAATATTTATTGTATAATTTTAGTTAATATTTAACTTCATGCTTCCTAAGAGCTTTTAATTTGCAAGCTCAAATCTCGACATTGAGTTATTCAAATGAGCTTCTATCAACTACACCATCATCAAAGCCAATGTTTATTCTCATAAAATTATGCTCCGATGCTAGTGGCATTAAAAGGAGATTGCCCATTATGAGTAGCTCTAACCACTAAATTATTAAATTCGTTAAGTATAGTAGCTAGCTATACTTAACTGTATTTAAACTTAACTTATAACTTACTTGCACTTATAACTATATTTAACTAGCTATACTTACAACTTATTTACACTTATAACTATATTTAAATAGCTACACTTATAGCTTACTTTATCAAATAATTTTATTTATAAAGCAGTTCACAGATCAGAGAGAATTCATCAATTGTAAAAAGATATTTCACCAAATCCTCACTATATTGCATCAATAGCCCTCTGGCGGATTTTGTTGAAGTCTTATTTCATTTTCCATACAGTCCTGGCTTGTCACTTTCGGTTTACCATTTATTCCGCTCTTTACAATTCTGACAGTGGAGAAAAAGATTTCAATTCTCTGGCGAACAGCATCTAGAATAGCTTTTTTGTTAGAAGAAAATCAAAGGATGTTCCATGAGGATAGTATAATGAAATTTTTCAAAGACAGCAAATAATCTCTTACGTACTAATCACAAAGGAGAATGTGTGTTGACTTTCTATAGGACAGATAATTTGACCTACAGTTTCCAAATTTGAGTCGGATATACCAGCAAATGTTTTCTGCGAGTAACATTTTTGAAAAAATTTATCAAAATTGTATTCAATTAAAAATTAGGCGAGATTCTGTCATATTTTAGCCGAAATTCCCTAAAATATTGCATCACAACATTAATTTTGGCAGCATTTTAGAATTAAATTTATTATTATTATTATTTTATTGATAAGAATGCAGCATTGATGACATATAATTTTTAGAATTTCGATTATATTTAGATTTTTTTTGCATAAGTTTCATTCATAAATTTTATTATTGTAATAAAATTCAAACTGTTTTTTCTAAATAGCTAGCTAATAGAATTTTTTCCTCCACTGTTTGAAAATTAAAAAGTAAGGCACTATTTATTATCTATTCAGATTGCATGAAGTAAGTATAAGGCAAAAAAATTTGTATCATGGAAATCAGAGTAATTGCGAAAGATAACGTGCATTCAAAAAAACAGATGACTCACACAGTTATACTGTGTGTTTATTTATTAGCACCGTGTTGTTATGAGATTTTACTCCATTAAGATAGCAAGTGCGTGATAAACAAAACATTATTGAAATAACACGACTGAAATGCCAATCACAATTTGATCTTCAAAATACTTTGTTGAGGGAAATATGAACAATTTATGCATAAATATATTAATTAACCTTTGCCATATTACTAGCGAATCGTTTGTCCCCAAGGGTGATTAACTATCAAATAAAATGAATAAATCTCAAGTTAAAACAAAAGTTGATTTTTTTTTTTTCAAAAACCAGCTGAGATACTGTAAAGAATTCCTAAACAAGTCATCAGTTTCTTTTTTAAGCAAAAGATTTTACTATCTACTTAAAATTGCAGATTATGGAAGCATATAATAGGTAAAAAAAGAAAGAAAAAACATTTTATCAAATGTGTTTTTTTGATTAAGTAAAAATATCACATTCTTCTATACATAGAAAATATTATTTTAATCCAAAGTAAGTAAAAGAATAGCTTTAATGTTAGAAAAAAGTAAAATTTAGAATTTTTTTATATATGAAAATTTTTATTTTTATTTTCTTAAAATAAGTAAAAGAAAAACTTTATTACTAGAAGGTAGAATATTGAAAACTTTTTAATATATGAAATTTTTTATGCTTTGATTGAAATATACTTCATTCAGTTTTACTTCATAATTCAATTTTATTCTCATTTGTCAAAGTAATTCACTTTTACTTTCATACCTTAGATTAAGCCTATTTATTTAAAATATTCACAATTAAAAATTGTATTTTCTTAAAATATAAATTATATAAAATTTACTATGCCTAATTGAGGATAAAAAGAAAGACAGAAAATTACTGAAACAATTTTAAATACTATTTCTATTTAAAATTTATTTTATTAAAGTGCATCGTGTTTCAAATGCTCTCTGTTATTTATATGACTTTTTAAAACAATAAAAGTTGCTGTGAGGGAAAGAGAAGATCTTAGGAATTCGGTCTATATTAGATCTACATCAATTTTTAAAAAATTTAATTATTGTAAATAATATTAGTTTAAAATTCATAAATAATATCCTGATGTAGAAAGGAAAATAAAGACAAATGAATTTAATTTAATAAAAATTCTCCCCAGTATGAGCAGCACTTGGACAATAACTTTTCCAGGAAGGCGTTTATCGATTTTCTCTTTAAGTAAGCAAACAGAAAACATTTTGAGGCGCCACCCTGCTTTTATGTCAGATTTATTCACATAAAACACTGGACGGATAAATAATCGATCCACAAATTCTATTTACTTTTTGCTTGAAGAAGAAAACAGGGAAGAAGGGGAGGAAGCAAATATTTTTTTTTTTTTTTTTTTTTTTTTTTTTTGCACTAACTATTAGTTTTGGAAGAATATTTAATTTTATCAATGTACAAAATTTCAAAGTAAAGCACATAGGAATGAATTTTGCTCAATGTATTGTTATTATCCAATCATTAAATGTAAATTTATTTAAAAAAAGTGGTAATTCTAATATCGGTTGAAATTTAAATAATTCCCACAAATTATATTAAGCCATGATTAGAGACAAAAGGAAAAAGTATCACTAGCTTGAATTAAATACAACTTTTGATCCTCAGACAGAATGTGAATGAAGAAGTAACAATTGAAGATTGTGAAGAAGTAACAATTCAACAGATGAATAAAATGTAGAATACAGTAAGAGCGAATATAAAAAAAAATAATTTGCTTTAATTGAAAAAATGGAGAAATTATTTTTTTGAAAATTTATAATTGATATTAAACGAATTAATTTTCTCTTTTTTTCTCTAAAATTACAATGACTAGTAAGTAAAATTGTGGGCTTAAAACAGTAATAATAAAGATTATTTTATTGTAGTACTATCCGCCTTTGGCGACCAGCCGGTTCGCCAGTATTACTTCTCGCTACAATTTTCAATTAAATATTTTAAGTAACTGGTCTCTTAATAGATTCCCAAACAAAACATTTTTAATCTTCAAATTTTGATAGTCATACCAAATTTATACTGTTATTTAGATCGTTTCGTTCAATTTACTGTATATATTTTGCTAATTTGTTGTCATTTCCGGTAAAACTTCAACTTTAATTTAAAGTGGAAATGATCAAATTGCAATTAATATAAAGATATTTTTTAATAAAACCAAGCGTTTTATTTTATTTATCATCTATATTGTTATTTATTTATTATTATTATTATTGAATATGAGTATTGCAAACAGAATCGGTCGGTATTTAAGTCTTATGTTAAATATTTTTCATAATTTATGTAATATCTCAAACAATAATTCAACAAAAACTTCTCAGATTCAGCATAAAATTCAGTTTTTAGTTTTGCTTTCAAAAAAGATTGAAATGGGATCAATAATAATATTTTGTTCCGGCCTATAAATATATTTCAAAAATTATGAAGTCTAAATTTGCAGTAAGGTATCATATTCTGAGAAATATTCTGGACACACCAAATTTTAAATAAATGAATGAATGTTTCTATTATCCACAGTCAACTAAGACTTATTTATGAAGTTTCAAATGTTAAAAATTTAGAAAAACTCAACATTTTCATAATTTTAGGCCAATTAATCTTGAGAAACCTGCGCGCTGATTGGCGTATTTTCTTTGAAGCGATCGATGGAAAATCTAAAATTATCCTTTTTTTATTGAATAGTGATATTCAAATTTTCATAAATCAGTCAGTTTCAGTGATTGGAAATTAACTCTTAAAAGTCCGTGATTTAGTTGATTGGAAATTAACTCTATGACCACCATAAAATCTGTGCTTTCTCTTGTGGTGTATGCATTCTCCTTAATATCCGCTTGAATAAAACATCTCATACAAAAGTACTACATAGAACAAACACATCAAAAGTAAACATAACATTTCAATAGTTGCCAAAAACAAAAGAGAGAAAAATGCAATTAATAAGCAGACGATATTTAGAAAAGTACAGATATTTAGAATGGAAAATGAAATTATCTAAAATTAACAACACGCGCAGACGATATTTACAAAAGTAAAAATATTCAAACCTGAAAAGGCAAATATATAAGTTATTCCATCAATAAATGCCATAAGTTTGTTTATATCTTCATTATTTTATGAGTCATTAAACATCAAAATGGGTCCGGGACTAAATAAACACCCAGTATAGAGAGTGTAAGAGATCATAAAATAATTTTTCTTGAATTTATTTTTTAGAAAAAATACTTCATATTTCTTCCATTTCCTACAAACACGTGCCAAAAATTATATTTTTGCAGATTTCATTTCCCAAAGGATTTAATTTATTTTTAACTGGAGCTTTAATCAATGTGATGGCAACACTTTGAAAAAAGCTAATTTTTTCCCATGAATGCGAAACGTGCTAATTTTAATTTTTATTTTTTACGAAAAAAATTATTGAAAAACATAGTTAAAATATTTATTTAAAAATTCATTAAAAATAGAAATTTAATTTTAAGATTAAAACAGTAGTATCATTTAAAAGATAAATTTTTGATCTTTAACTTCATGTAAAAATCTTTTTTGTGCGGTAATATTTTCGAAAGTTATAGCAGAAACACGTCAAAATTTCGCTTAATTTTTAAATAAATAAAATTCTAGTTAAAAATTCGAAAAAATAACCTCCAGGTGCACATTCCCGGCCTCCAAGGTATACACGTGCCATATTTGGTAGCTGTAGGTTGAATGGTCTGGCTTATACAGCGCCAACATACACACAAACACACACACACACACACATTGAGCTTTATTATAAGTATAGATTAAAATAAAACCTTTTTACTACAGTTCAAGTATTTAACAATTTTCTTATTAATTTCAATATTTTGTTAAAGATTATATATCAAAATTTATAAATTTTGTATCAAATTGTTTCTTTACAACTTACAGAATATATTTATCATCATTATTTATTCATTTTAAGACAATGTTTTAGTTTTTGATGGTATCAGAATTTATCATCAAACATTTAAATTAGAAAATGCTTTAAACATTAAAAACATTAACCAATGAAAAGATATATCAAATGTATTTTTATTTTTCTGTTCATCATAAACATAAACAATTGAGGACGGAAATAAAGTTTACAGTTTGTTGACATGTGATAGGGAAATTGCTAACAAAATTAACTGATAATTAACTCAGTTCCATCTAGCTTCGACGTAATCAAAATAAAAATAGTCTATTCGAGATTTAACAAAATGTCGTAGCAGCTGAATTTACGAATGACGAATTCCCTCCCCTGCCAAATGTTTTATATAGCCTCAGTTTCTTGTAAACATTCAAACAGTAACTTTTTTATGTATACCTATTGATCCCAGATTCAGATAATAGTTTTCAACAGGCAAACCGTGTTTAATCTTGGATTTTGGTCACGGTATAGTTTAGATTACATTGTAAGTATATTTAGTTTTACTTATTAAATATTTTAATACTTTATTTATTAAATACTTTATTTAATACAGAAGTTAAGCGGATTTTAATAGAATTTGTATAATTGCTTTTTAATTTAATCTTGTAAGGATAAAGTTAATAAATTAAGCAACATTAGAAAGAAAAATTAGATTATTAATAATATGAGTGTAGTGTATAGATTTTTATAACTGAATTACTATTTTGTATTCGATTATATAGTATATAATCGTTGAGAAAATGAAATATTAGATTTAAGTCAATTAAGATAGATTTGAAATAATTTCAGCGCTACGTTATACTACTGGTGATACTTCTTATAAGTAATGCTTCAAAGCTATAAATCTCCAATTTTTATGATTTTAAGCATTTTTTTTTTTTTTTTGCGAGTTAACTGATGTTCCAAGAGAGCCTTAATAATAATGATGTTTAAAAAATAGGAATTTTAGTGTTATAAATGTGTTACTGATGATTACTAGATCATAAAAATTCCAATTTATTACACAATTCTTCAAAATTTTTAATGATGTAAAATGTTAATACATTTAAATATTGCAAGAAAATTTAGTTAAATTAAAGATTAAATTTATTCTGTGAAAAAAGTTTTGTGTGGAGGGGAGGAGAATTGTATTTTCTTAGTACATATACACGAGCTCTGTTTGTGTTTTTATTACATATTCAAAAGGATCCTTGAGAAATGTTTTTCGGATTAATTGCTTTCTGTGCATAACGAATTCCTTTTTATTACATATTGATCTGCTGAGATCATGCAGTCTTGATAGAACACAAAAACTTTACTGTGTTCACACAAAGGAAGTTTAAAAGTTCATCCTTAATTGACTATTCTTCGTTTGAATCTCGAAAATTTGTGATGCTAACTAAAGAAACTAAGCTAAAAATTAATGCCAGTTAATTTGTAAAGAGCAGCTCTGTTTAGTTATAAAACACAACAGTATTTGTAGTAATGAATAGTTAAATGCTATAGTTTTAAATGTTTCAGTTTTTGGAATTTTACTTACGATATAAAATCTTCCTTCTCTCCAATGCTTTTGGAGAGAAGGAAGGTTTGGATTTTACTTTTAATCTTTTTAACCTTTAGACAACTTAGTTTTCAAATTTTAAAACTGAAAAGCAAAATATATTTTGTGATGCTTATAAGTATTCGCCTATTTTTAAGAGTTCCATTTTTTTATATTAAAAGAATGTATTTTTTAAATTTTTATTTAAATCAACAAGGTTCCGCTTGTTTATTGCTAATCTTAGTTCTTTCCTTGCCATTTTTAGTCCACATAAAAAGACGCTCACAACAAATAGAAAATTACTGGCCTAAATCATTCCAGCATTTAACTTTTAAAAAGTTAAAAAAAAGACTAAAAAATTCAGTGTGTTGGTTACTTGAAATCAAGGAACTTTTACGTTCAATTTTAATAACAACAGGTCGCGTAAGTGAAGAAACAGACATACAAATATTAAACATACAATCTATTGAAGAATTTCGACTTTTTCATTTTTAGAATTTTTTTTCAGGGACTCTTAAAAGTTCAGAAAATGAGAATTTCAGAATTTTTTAAAAACAATATGGAAGGGAAATTGTTTTTTATATCCTATATTTTTTCCTTCCTTCCTTAATGTGCGGAATCTGAATAAAGGGAAGAAAGATTAAATACTATATGCGGAAGGATCTCGTAAAATTCCTCCGATTATTAAATGCCTTCTTTCAGTTCAAGTTATTTAATCTTGAGCTTGTATTAATGACTTTTAAGAAGTACAAATGAAACAATTTTAGAGGTAAAATGAAATATATGGAAATATAAGAATAATATATATTAAAAATATATATTACCAATGGAACACAGCGCTCTCTGTCTAATATCAAGATACAATATTTAATCTACTAGTAAAAAATGCTTGACAATTTTTTCTCTATTCATTAGATACGTTCTTGTATAAATCTCGTTCTTGTTGTAACTTGTTGTTTTGTACGTATTCTTCTAATAGTTGTGTAGTATTCTTGTAATAGAAATTCATGTAATAGAATACATACATTACATTGCAATACGAACTTCATTCCTTCTTCTATTGCTTATTTCAATTTGAAGCTGAATATATCTGCAATGCATATAGCTTTTTCCTTCTCCTGCTTATTTTAATTCGAAATTGAATTTAGGAAAAAATGAACAATACAGAAAAATTTTCGAGAAATATTTCTAACAATATTTTTTTTTCACTAATCAAATTATTTATTATTATTTCAAGTATTGAAAAGTATATTTAATAAATTATTTTTTAGTCTTTAATTTTAATAGAATATGGTTTTTAAAGATAAAATACATATATTGATCAAATTTCTTAATTTTTTCATTAGCATTATAAGACAACTATTTTTATCATTTTTTCCTTTCTTCGTTCAATCATTCTTTTGTCATTTCATTTCATTTTTTTATTTAAAAAAAGATCTGCTCATAGATTGATGTATTCGTTATTTCTAGATTTTAGAATAATCGACTTACAAAATGATTTTTGATCAATTTTTATTCTCCTGGCGCATATATAAGACCATTCTATAATTATTATAAAGCAATTAGTGTATATATTTTACTGTTTGCGCAAAGAGAAGGCAGTTGAACTATAAAATGTGTCCAAAAATTTTGTTACGGAAATCAACTATAAAATGTGACCAAGAATACTATTATCGGTGAGTGCATGGTAAAAAAAGTCCAACATGTTAATAACGAAAATCGACGCTTTATTCTACGAAAAACACGAAGTGCAGGCAGAAAAAATAAATAAATTTATAGATAAACAGTCGAAGCGTACATTAGGAACAATATTTATAAAAATCCACAATTATAAGCAGACAGAACACAGCAATAGGGCACAGAATATAACCTAAAACCTCGCTCAGCGATTATCACTCCAAAGAGGGAATCAATTGAATTACTTCAGCTTCTAGTTTTTATATAGGTTTTCTAATAGGAACAGGGAATTTTCTTGAATAATCTTTAGGTCTCGGTTCTTTTTTTAAAAAAAATGTAAAAATTCCTGCATTATCCTGCATTTTTTTGTTGCCATATAAATCGGCAAATTACTAGTATATAGCAAGTTTGACACCAATGCTAAAAGTCATTGATTTGACATACATTCAGCATTCATTACTAATAATTAATTTTCTTTCCATCCCTGAATTAACTAGGCAGGAAAACTGCATTACATATTCATAATAATATACTTCAGAGATTTACAGTATGCACAGTAAGGGAATTTTTAAAATGTTAATTAATTTTTTTACATAATTAGGATTTTAACATAATTTTAAGTTAAGCATTTTTAAGAAATTTTAAGCATTTTTAAAGAAGAATTTTCTTAGAAATTTTTTGAAATGCTGGGTAACCATAAAATAATCTTCTCTAATCGAAGTGATTTTAATACTAAAACTAATTAATGGAAATAAACCCAATTCTATATACAAATTGTCGAAGGAATGGGGCTGATAAAAAACTAGCCCAAATATATCTCGCAATAAAAAAAAGTACAAAGTTAGGTACTGTCGGAAGTTAGAAAGTTCGGTGCTATCTGAATGAAATCAGTAATATCAATAATGGAAAATTGTATTAATGTTCTAGGGATAAAAATGAGCATACAGAAATGAATGACATGCAATTTTAAATTCATGAATAATGTCCTTTTATTAATTTACATTAGAATTATATTTTAGTCTTACATTTGCAAATAAAATATTATATTAGCAACGTTTTTTTCTGAATTCATTTCTTTTTGCCTTCCACAGTATGCAAATGAAATCTGATTTCATTCCATTGTTTAATTTTTGCTCTCAATCCTCCAAACAGGAAAAGTTATTTCATTGCCATTCAGTATTGCAACATGAAGATTATTTTTACATTATCTCAACACTTAGGAAATTACCTCGTCAATGGAATCATTTTGGCCTGTTATTAAAATTTGAAATCAATTTTGAACAAATTTTTTATTCTATGTTCATGAAATGCGAGCAATTTTTTTTTAACTCATCAAATCTTTTAGTCATATATTTTGCTTTATTTAACATGTGATAAAAACAATACTTTCTTGTAAATGAACATCAAAACATATTTTAACTTTCACTTTTATTCTGTAATATATGCATCATGTATGTAGTAAACGAATACCTTTTAAACGTCCATTTTCTAAACTTTTGAATTTTTGGAATTGTTTGTCTTAAATTCTTAAGTTTTGTTTTTCTAAGATTTTTTCATTTTTCATCGCATCCGATTGACATATCATAATTTTTTAAATATTTTTCTCAATTTATCGGTTATGAATTATAACCAATAAAAATTAATTGAATGTATCTATATAAATTTTGTTTGACAAATTTTGTTCATTCTTAATCCATTGGTGAAATGTGAGCTCTTTTTTTTTATCTCTGATTTCAAAGTAAAACTCCTTAAAACACGATAACGGGCATTACAATGATATCTAACAAAAGAAATTTGCTTTCACATTAGTTTTCTATTATATTTAATTCAGTGTCTTTTTACTCTACTAAGCATAATAAATTAAAACTCTTGGTCCTTTTTAAAAAAAATTCATGAAATTATTCTCGAAAAAATTGTAAAATTTTAGTTTTTTGTTGTTGTTATTTTTATTTTATTTTTCAAACTATTTTATCATTGCCTTTCCAGGCATCTGTCATTGTATTCTATCGATAAGGTTTCAGTTTCAAGACCGAATATTTCTACGTTTGAAAATTGAAGAACACTATGCTAAAAGGTCAAAACTTGTGGGTTTATACACCATCCGGATGGTGTGACGAGGGGATTTGGAGATCGATGAATCGGCTCAGATGATGTCCTTCTTCTCTGACTTTAGTTCAGTATCATGAGACTATTCCAAAATAGCACTCGTGTTGCTTGAAAGTTAGAGCTAAATATAGCTTCAACGAAACTAATTAAAATACGCTTTATCCAATATATCTATAGCATATTAGGCTATAACTTTAGCTAAATTTCATTATCATGAGCATAATTCAAATTTTTTTAAAAAAATTATTATTTTGGAGGCATATTTACATTTGTCAGTTTCCTCTTACAATACCGAATAAATTTTAAACATCTACTAACATTATCTTTATCTCTATTAATAATTAAGATAAATGTGCGGCTTTCTCTGTGTATGTTAGTCCTTAGATGGCAGAAAATTTAAATCTGACCCATTTTTGCATTGAAAGGTTAGAATGTGCACCTAGGATCTATTTTTAAAAATTTTAATTAATTAAAAATTAAGCTCAATTTTGGCATTTCTTTTTATAAACTAAATTTTAGCTTGAACGACAAAAGTATTATTGCGAAATAAATAAATACATTCCCCACTTTTGCTTGCAAAATTTAAAAAATTATCTTTTTCTGACACCAGTTTGATAGCTAAGCAATTTTTTGCTGAATTTGAATAATTTTTTTTTAAATATTTGATCATTTTCATTGTTTTATCAAGCATTTAATCACGTGATTTTCTTCCAATGTTGAAAGTTCAGGAAAAAGGATTTTGTTTAATATCTCTCCAGTTTTCAAGACAAATAAAAAAAGCTGTTATGATATCGCCTAGATAAAGATTCAGCAGATAGATGAACCAGATATTTACGTTTTCAATAGCGCTGTTATGTTATGAGACTGTCTCTCTCAGAATGGTTCATGTGCACAATAAATAAAACTTAATTAAGACAATTAAAATAACACGGTTTTAATGTCAGACAATTTGTGGGAATCATGGATTTGTAGTTATATTTCAAACATTTATCTAAAATTAAGCATAACCAGTATCAACGGCAAACCATTTGAACGACTAATTTTAAAATATAATATAGTAATCTCTAATATTTCAAGAGAGCTAGCTATTTGTGAAAGAGGAATAAATAATAAGTAAATAATCCCTTTCTTCCATTGACTGAAAGGTAAAAATGCAAATGAGAAAAAAAAATATTTTCTATTTTTTCTCCTTTTAATGATTGTGAGGTTAAAATGGTAAGCAATGCAAGTGGGTAAAAATGTTTTCTTTCCTATCTTTATTTTTACATTCAACTGTAAACGAAGCAGGATTTTATACCGGGAAAAGTACATGGTGTCCTTTTTGTATCTTAGACGAGCGAATAAAGAGATCGTTAGTATGGTAAATATAAGGGCTGACCGAGCAGTTTATTGAGATTTTCAGTCATTCCACGTCACGATATGGGTCTTGAAGAAGGAGACAAAATAGCCAAACCATGACTTCGACACAAAAAGAGAGCAACGATAATCATGAAACAACAAGAAAACGTTCCAAAATTAAATCAATTCAAAAATTAAATCACAAGAATAAAAATTATATCTAGAGATACAGAAAAGTTTATTACATTATATACTGTAGCATTTGTTAGATAGATAGAAGCAGCTCAATTTGTGGTAAGTTATTAAGTTATTGTAAATTCGGTAAATAAAGTTGATATTTATTGCTTTTTTATGGTAAAAATCACATTAACGTCTTAATAACTTTTGAATTGTTAGATCTGTGATCATGAAAATCAAAGATCTTTAAAAGAAAAAGAAAATTTAAATGAAGCGATAAACTTTTACTATATTATAGATATAATTAATAAGATTATTGGCAATTTATTTTTAAAAATCATAAAACATTTAAAAATTTTCTTGAAGATCTAAAATAAAAATAATCGAAATGAAATAGCTTCTTCAGTTGATCGTCTTTTAAATTGAAATAATTGGATTACATATTTTTGTGTGTGTTTAAAGTTTAAATAGAGACATGGAGAAAATTTTCCAAGTACGGTTTTTTTTGCCGAGAGAGAGAGTTTTCTTCAAAAAAAATTATATATCAGATATCAAATTGTTACAATAAAAAATAATACAAGCGATCCTTTAAGGGATTAATTATCGACAGTTTTTTTTTTTAATATTAAGCCGAGGTACCATTATTAAAGGGATAGGAGAAAGCAAACATAGCGGCAGAAAGAGAAAAAGTTTGCTGTGTCGCTTCCACCAATTTTCATTATTAAAAAAAACTAATAAGAAATCAAAGAGCCACATTAGAATAAGTATTCTTACATACAATTGTAGATAGCTGCATGCATTATTGGTCTATTTCAAAATAGAACATTCACATTAACTGTTTAGCAATCTTTCAGACCGTCTTCATTTTTTTTAGAAATTTCCCTATAAACATTTGCTGATCTGTAACTCGCTATGTATGATTAATTGATATATTGAAATACATTAATAGCGAAGACGATGAAGCATTTATGGATCTCGCCTATAAAGGGAGATCAGAAATGATAAATAAAAAACATACTGTCTAAAAAAATCATATTCACAACAGAGATATTCTGAAAAATTTTAAGCATCTCATTCATTCATTGATTCATTGAAATGAATGAAAACATTCTTCCCAAAAATACCTTGTCTTTATATGATTGTGTGTTCCTCGAAAGAAAAATTGTTCAAGTGCTAACAATTATCTTATTCAAAAGAAGCTACGTTTCAACTTATTTGTTCTTTAATTTTTTAAGTTATTAATTTAATACTACACGAATTATCATGGCATTAAAAATGATAAATTCTTCTTCACCAACTCCGGCACTCCTTATCATTTTTAGGAGATTCCTCATCTATTTCTAGCAATTCCTCTTAGATCTGACTAAAAAAAAAGGAAAATAGATAAGATACAAGTTTTCTGTTAAGACTGTAAACAACATTTCATTTATAAAAAAAGAAAGAAATGTCACTTGTTAATTTAAATCTGATGCGGGAAGTGAAATATTTAAAAAGAAAGACGAACACTTCTATCATCATGTGTGAAAATATATCGATTTTTTCCTTTTTCTCCTGGCTCTCAGATGTCACTACTTCCGGTAATGACGTCACAGAGCGAGCACTTGGCAACTTTGGCCGGTTGAGACGAAACTCTCGGAATAGATGACGACAGAACGATCTCTAGATTTGGCAACTTATCGCCTTTTAATGAATGTATTGCCATTGTGTTTTAAGTGTATTCAGCTGTCACATTTTCGCGTAAAATTGGTATGGGTTTATGAGTTCGACGTATCAACAAATGACTGCATTTGCTAAGTTTGAATTATTAATATTTTTTGTTTCTATGGATAATTCTATCTTTCTTTGTCTTTAGTACTAGATATCATTACTTTCTCTTTTTGTGTAACACAATAGAAGTGGAATGACCTAATAGGAAAAAAAAATCCTATTATGTACATAAAAACGTTCTCTTGTAAATCGTAAAAAGGAAAAAAAAAAAACTAATAAAAATAATAAAAGTCTTAGGAAATAAATTATCATGATTACTATCAAAAAAGTTTGCAAAAAATATTTGTATATTTTGTAGAAGTAATCAATATCAAATAAATTCATTTAAGTTGAGCAACAAATTCAATATTTATTTAAATTGAAATATAAAATATGTAGTAAACAGCAGCATTTCGTAGGTGATTTTTTTAAAGAATTTACAAAAAAAAATATATATATATATTACGAATGATTAAAAATTTCAAGCGAATAGCACGATAGAAAAATGAAAGATTAACCAACGGATATTCTCTCTCTCTCTTTCACACACACAGGCACACATTTCATGATAAATATTATCTTCAGCAACCTTACAAATACCCATCGTTTTTTCAATCGCAATTCTTGTCATTTCCGAGAAGAAGCACATTTCACTTTAGCTGGATTATCTAACTGATATGAAATCAAATCATCGTGAATTCCGTAACAATATATTAGTATATATCTGTTTCAAAATAATTATAAGAATAAACCGCTTCGCCATATGCACATGCTTCTAAAACCTACTGAAATATATGTTAAATTGTTCCATCCAATTAATAGCATCATGTACTGTGCCAATCTGGCGGATTGGACGCAACTTGAACACAGGAACAAGATTTTACCGTATGAATATGGAGGTTCTTGGTTCCTCTGTTGATACAAGGTTTGCGATTGTTTAACTGTCCCATCAACGATGACAGGATATACTTCCTTGTGAAGGCTCTATGCATGAGATGCTCGTAATGGGAGTTTATTTTGCAGAATTTTCAGCTCATGTGCTCTTTCTGTTTCTAAAATAAAACATATGTCAAGAAACATTTATTTGACGTATACCAAGCCATTAACATGCTGAAATAAGGTGAATTTTTCGATTTTTTTTGATGAAATTTATGAAATTTGATTAGCAAGTGGAAGAGGATCATATGAATCTGTAATGGACTTCATGTGTGTAATGGACAGGAAATTCGAAATTTGGCAATGTAAATAAATAAAAGGCTAAATAAAGAAATAATTTAAATCGTGTAAATTTTTTTATGTGCAAATAATATTTTAAAGCCGATATCTCTAGATTAATGATCGTTTTAAACTGTTAGATTCTTTAACAATTATAAGAAACAATAAAATATTAATTTCTGAAAATGAAATGCTGTAAATAGATTTCAAAGATTGATTAAAAGATTTCAAAGAATCAAATCACGGTCCTTTATCATTTCGAACAAAAGTTTAGATTTTTATTCAATTGACCAAATCGCAAAAGTTTTTCATTTATAGAAACTATATTGCATTTAATGCTCTTACCTTTAGTGCCTGAGTGGCTAGTAATAATAATAATAAAAAAAAACTTGATTTTCTTTGTTTATAGATATTTAAAAAACATGATGCGTTTCGTTCATTTTATACTCATTAATCTGTTTTCGATTATAAGAAAATTTTTATACATTATTTAATAGGATTATTGTCGTTTTAGGTTTTGGTTACTTATAAATCAAGTTATAACTGTCAAAATTCATGAACTGAAATCTACCTACCTTGCCCATAATATCTCGGACAATTCAGCATCAGGTACAATCTGCACTTATAATGCAGGTATTATAGAAACACAGATCTCAATTTTAAAATGCTATTTAATGCATAAATATTTAAAAAAATAACTTCAGTTAAAAATGAAAATAGAGTTAAAATAATCAGTTTTCCCTTTCTCTAAGGTTTATACGCAATGACGAATGGATTTAATTATTGAATCAACGAACTAAAACTCAACGCAATTAAGTAATCTTCTAATGCATCACTAACTGTTAACTAATCCATTCTGAATGAAATAATTATTGTTAGCGAATGAATGATTTTTTTAAATTATAAAAAAAGAGAGGGTTCAACTACCGTTCTAAATTTAATAAGAAAGCGCGTTTTAAATAATTCGGAGAATATATGTAATTTCTAAAATGAAAAGTAATCCGTGGTTTGCATGCTTGAGTTATCTGTCAATAATTAATCACTGAAATGCAATGTATCATATCTTAAAGCAAAAAAGTGTTAGCAGATTAATAACCTACTATACCTAACTCTCTGGGCTTTAATACAAGGTTAAATAAAGCATTGTTATTAGATTTAATAACAATTACCGTTTATTAAGAGATGATTACTAATTCAGGGAAATAAAGAGAAAGTTGAAATGACATGTTTAAATTTTTAATGTGTTTAGAATTAGTGATCTTATATTCAGAGATTCGCTTTTTGTAAAGTATATGTGCAATATAAGCCATATATTCTTAAACAGGATAAAGGATATAAATTGTTAGATTATTAGAAGGTTACTTTATTCGTAGATGTGGAAATACATAGTTTAAACAAAAGTAATTTCTCATTATGTAGAATAAAATAATATTTTGATAAAAGTAGGGATGTTTAGAGGATGCTTACAGGAAAAATTTTCATGAAAATCGCGTTTAATTAGGTTGAAATATAATAAAAGTAAACATGAAATATTATAAGGATGAGAAACTTCAGAAATTTAATTAGTTTTATACTAATGCCGTACATTTGAAGAGCACAATAAAGTGATAATAATTTTTTGTTTGTTTTTTTGGAGCGTGAATTTAAAATTATTTGCTTCTTTAAGTGGTATAAATCGATGTTAAGCAAAAGGTTTTTATTCTTCTTTTAATTCCAAAATCACTTTCACCCAGAAAAAAAAATTGCAACCTTATTTCAAAACATAAAAATCATTGAAAAAAAATGAGATAAAATCTGGAGAAAAAAAGAGAAAGTACAAATAAATACAAATTTTATAATGCCTTAGAAGACTATATATAATAATTAATTTTGGATGCAGTCAGCATTAGAATAGTTTTAGTGTGCTTAATGGAGATGCATATCAAGATTTGAACTTTGCATTTGTAATAATAAAATGATGATTATTATTATCGTTTTATTAATTATTATGATGATGATATTAATTATTATGATTATGATTATGATCATTTTATCAATGATTAATGATAAATGAAAATAATAAAACCCATCTCAATTGTTCAGGAAATTTAGTTACTTTACATAAGATAAGAAGATTTTCTGAACTATTTTTGGTTTCCAATATGGTAGAATGTTTCAAATGTGTGGAAAAAGGTTTATACATATGGTATTAAAAGAGAATTCATGAAAAAAAAATTGAAATAACTGGTATTAATCTACCCAATTGAGAAACAACCACCTCTTTAGATGAGACAATAAATGCTGTGCTTCAGAAATCCTTTCTTTCTGATTCAGAGGAAAATGACAATCGCTTACAGAAAGTGTATCGTCAGACCGCGTGTTATACTTACCCTTCTCTAATTGATCCTTCCTTTTCTTGTTATGAAGTTAATACAGTTGTTTCTATGATGAAGTCAAATAAATCACCTGGTCTGGATTCTATTTCAAATGGATTATTAAACAGTTTCACTTGGCATTCCCTTCTTTTCTTCATAAACTTTTTAATGTTTGCCTAGATGCAGGTATTTTTCCACGCTTGGAAACTTGCCCTGGTGATTCTCATCCCCAAAATAAATGAATTTAGAATTCCCCATTTGTATAACCTTAGATGCATAAGCTTACTTCCGGCTCTCGGTAAATGCTTAGAGAAACTTTTTGTTAACAGGATATGCTATTATCTGCGCCGTGGAGACTTTCTTTCTTGTGATCAGTATGGTTTTACCCCTCAAAAAAGTACTGAAGATGCACTTTTACATTTGAATGAGAATGTTCAGAGAGGTAAAAAGAAACATTTACACTCAATCTTGGTTTCTCTTGATATAAAAGGTGCTTTTGACAATGCATGGTGGCCTTGCATTCTGAATCTCCTTAAAAAAGCGGATATTTCGATTAACATTTTTTCACTTGTTGCTGACTTTTTAAATGACAGAATGGCCAAAATGCAACTGGGTTCGACTTCTGCAATCCGACGTCTTGAAAGGGGTTGCCCTCAGGGATCAGTATCTGGACCTATTTTTTGGAATATCATTATCAATGATCTCCTATCTAAACTTAAAAATCTTTCCTGCTGTGACATCATAGCTTTTGCTGATGACATCCTAATTTGTTTCCAAGGTAGGGATCTTCCAGCGACTTTCCTACACGCACAAGAAACTTTGAAACTCTCTTCCGAATGGTCAAAAGGTTTTAAAATGGATTTTAATCCTGAAAAAACCAGAGTCATGGCTATTGAAAAATGCTTGCTATTGAATAATGCTTGCTATGATGCATTTCAGCTATATCTCCACGGAGCTCCCTTGATTATGGTAAAGCAAATGAAATATCTTGGGGTTCTTCTTGATAGTAAATTTTCGTGGAAGCAACACTTAACTTACGTATCAGAGAAAGGTGACAAATTACAGCGTAGATTAAATCGGATTGCACGCAACAAGTTTGGTATAAATTCCAACGTACATTCGCTCATTTATAAACAAGGAATCTAACCCTTCATAATGTATGGTTCTAGAGTTTGGGGTGCGGCGCTTAAAAGGAAGGTGAATTCTAAATATTTGCGACGCATACAAAGAAGGATACTTTTGCGGGTCATATGCGGATATCGTACCATAAGTTACGAGTCAGTTTATGCAATTTCTGGCTTCCCTCCAATTGATATTGTTATTCTTCATAATATTGCCTATAAGGAAAATATCTCTGCTTCTTACATCTTTAATTATGATTATATTCTGTCTCCATCTTTTCTCCCTCATCCCTCAGAGAGAACCGCTATCAATATTATTCAATTTAATGATAAAACCAAGGATGTTTTCCCTGTTATTTTCTATACTGATGGCAGTAAAATTGATGGTAGAGTTGGTCTCGCATTTGTTGTTTTCAGAAGTGGTTTTGAATCCGAGCACTTTCAATTCAGAATTCGTGATGAATGCACAGTTTTTGTAGCTGAACTCTTATGTTTAAACTTCGCCATCAAATGGATCGCTGAACAAAATAGTGTAATCTCAGACTATCTAATTTGTACCGATTCTATATCATCCTTGGATTCTCTGAAGTTTATTTCTTCGTCTAACAACATAATCGTTGAAATCCAAAAGCAAATTAAAAGCCTGAAAGATAAAAATATCTCAATAGTTTTTGCATTTGTTCGTGGACACACGGGCATTTATGGAAATGAGCGGGCCGATTGGCTTGCAAAAGCTGCCACTAAGAGCAAAATTGACATTGACGTTAATATTCCTAAATCCTTTTGCAAAAAGATTACAAGAGAAAAAATGGTGGAGCCATGGAATCAAGAATATCTCTTTTCAAATAAAGGGAGCTTAACCAAGAAATTTTTTCCATCCATTAATAAGAGACTGTCATGCCATCATTTTTATACTAATTACAAAATAACCCAATTTCTAACCGGTCATAGTAACTTTATAAGTTATTTGTACAAATTCAATTTGTTTCCGTCATCTTCCTGCGATTGTAATATTGGTGGGGAGGAAAATGTTGAACATATGCTACTTCTATGTTCCAAGTTTGTCAAAGAAAGACATCCTAAGACTGGCTCTCAAGGACATGAATATAAATTGGCCTCCAGAGTTTCACCAACTTAATTCCACTAAAAGTGCTTTTGAAAATTTCTGTAAATTTATTGTTGACATCTGTAATCCTTCATGACTGTTACATTTTCTTCTTTTTCTTTTTGTAATGTGTTACATACTTACTTCTGTAAGCCCCGTGTAATACTTTGTGGTGCACGGAAAATTTATAAATGTTCAATAAAAAATATATATATGGTAGAATCAGAAATATGTGGAGAATTTGATCATTTTTGCTTTTCAGTAATTATTTTTCAAAGCTTTAAATGTAGATGCA
This sequence comes from Argiope aurantia, assembly GCA_026543865.1. NCBI lineage: Eukaryota > Metazoa > Arthropoda > Arachnida > Araneae > Araneidae > Argiope > Argiope aurantia. Next base: position 102,372 of record JAPMOR010051459.1, read on the forward strand.
ATCTACGGTTTAAATAACCATAGCGTATATAAGAGGCATATCCAGATGAAAAATAAATAAATAAAACAAAAAAAGTCAATAATTATTTCTTTGTTTAGTGAGTTAAATATTAGATTTTACGGGCATGTGAGGCCTAATCAGAGTCCAGAAGTAAATGAATACGATTTTGACTTTTGCAATCTGCAAATATGCCCCTCTTTCTCCCTCATCTCAGCGGTTATTGACCCATGCCGAAGAAGGTTACCTTTATTTTCCTCTATTTTGAAGCTCTCTTAGTTGGCGGGCAATCTTTCCCAGGCGGTAATCTGCCTGAAGAGTGGTAGAAGGAATTAAAAAAGAGCCTTACATTTCTGAGATAAAAATATAGTTATTTTTGCGTTTGATCGCTGTATAAATAATCGCCGTTGTTCTATTTTTTTATTCCAATTTTTTTCTTATATATAATCAAACTATTCTTTAATAGGGAAGGCATACAAATATAAATTACCTTAAAGCAAAATAATTTAGCAATTTTTATTAAGTAATAAATGTTTTTTAAGTATAAAAAACTTTCTATAGGATTGATAAGTCTTTTGATATTTAGATAACAAGAATTTTTTTAAAAAAGAAGAAACAAAGAAATATCTTCTTGTTAACTAAATTTATTAAATTTATTTTATTCTAGTTTCCTCTCATATATATAACCAAACTATACTTTAATAGAGACGACATATACAACGTGAATTAATTTAAAACAAAATAATTTAGTAATGTTTATGAAGTAATAGACGTCTTTTAAATAAGGAAAAAAAAAAAAACCCACTTTCTATAGGATTGATAGGTTTTTTGATAATTAGTCATCAAGGATTTTAAAAAAATAAAGTAATAAAGAGCCAAAAAATATAATTGGAAAAGTCTATTTTAAATTTTGAAAAATTTCTTCTTAACTAAAATTATTAAATCTACCTCAAAAATCATTTCATTGACAATGCTTTTTTCCCCATACAGATGTGATAATTTTAGGATATTTGTTTTATAGTCTTAGAGTAATTTGAGAATAAATTTGGAGTGAATAGCAGGATACCTTTTTTTTTGGAAACAAAAATAAAGGCTAAATATTTACGATCAATAAATATATAGAGCAAGACTGCTGTTTTCTTTTCCTCTTTTTCTTTCTTTTATTAGATACCAATGAAACTAAAAAGAAAGCATGAACTCAGCATGCTGTAACTATTACGTCATTACAATGTGCAGGTGTTTTGAAAAGTAGTGTCATTATTTGGAAGAATTCAATGCCTTCTTTTTTAGCATTTTATCTTTCTAGAGTAAAACAGCTGTTACTAACATATTAAATATATTTCTTTATTCTTTTAGATTTGAGTGTTTTCTCAGAAAAGCCTCAACTTTAAAGCATCCAGATATGATGACTCCAGAAGAAGGCGAAAATCTAGTTAAGCAATTTATATTTTTGTCTCTTTACTTTTCAAATACTTATTTATAACAATGCTGTGATATTTAAAAAAAATCGAGATATTAATAAATATCTTAAATCCAGCCGATTCAAAATTTTTTTGTGTATGTTTTAAAGACTTATTTATTGGTTTGTTTTACAAGAATAAGTAAAGAAAGTAAATAAATGATTTTATTTCAGTTTTCTTGAACTTTTCAAGTTAAAAATCTTTTGATTAAAGTGAAATATGTTGATAGTAGAGCATGTCTTTAGCTTCTTTCTTTCTCTCTCTCTTTAAAGAAAGAAGAAACTAATTTGAAATTCTATATTATTTATGTAATGAGCAAATTATAAACTGAATTTATAAAGCCGTGGAAAGTAAAATATAACCAATAATGGAAAATCAAGTAACAAACTAACAATGAAAAAAAAAACATTATCTCTCATGTGATTGTAATTATTCCAAACATAAAGACAATGAAATTAAAAACAAACAAACTAATAAATGCATTCGATTTAAGTGGAATAAATTTCGAGTAATCCGTCAAGTAATTCTAAAGATATTTTTACCATAAATTTTTCATTCAATTGTTTGGTTTATGCTTCGAAAACAACTACAAGTTCAGGCTCACATTATTAAATAGATAATTACTTAAAGCTCTATCAATTTCAATGAGATTCGAAGTTTGAGATTTTTTGTAGTATATTTAAAATTATTTAATTTTGTGCTTTAATGAATTATAAAGGTCATGCATTCGTAGCCATTCAAATTAAAATAAAGAAATGTCAAAATTAAATTTGGAGTTTTATTCTAAAAATAATTATAATTAATTGCCTATTGCAAGCTTCATATTTGTTATTTTATAAATTAAAAAAATTATGTTGTATTATAATTTTGAAAAATATTTGATCCTGTTTTTAAATATTAATTAATTCGTATTTAGAAAAGTGTTGTTTTTATCATTTCGTTTAAAATTACCTTTAATTTCAATTGTGCGTTTTTTTTTATTCGCGATATACTAAAACTAGATTTATAAAAAAATGAGGGTATCTGAAATTAAGCCTTTTGCTAATTCAGTTTGTTAAAACTGACAACTTTAAACTACTTATATAAAGATTAAACTAACATCGAAAAAAAAAACCGGTTTAAAATGTTCAGAGGGGAAAAGGGGCCTTCAGATTTGCATTTTTCAAAAGCTCCTAAAAGGTTTAACCCGGCAAGTGTGACTGATGAATTTTGATCCTGTATAGAATTTGTTTACAAGTGAAAACATGTTTGTTTTTTCTTGGTTATAGAAATTTAACATACATTGCAAAATAAAGCAAAAGATGAAACAAAAGATGTAGAAATAAAAATTCCAAAATTAGATACAGTTAAATTATTTTTACTTCTAATAGTGTTCATATATATATATATATATATATATATATATATATA
>JAPMOR010051459.1:110020-125633 GCA_026543865.1 Argiope aurantia
CATGCTATAAAAAATAAAACATGCAAACATATTTGATCGAAAGGTTTGTGTAGTCAACATGCTATGAGAAATAAAAACACGCAAAATTTTATACAATATAGTATGCAGTTAGCTCTGTCGGACTTTAAACTAAATTAAACATCATCTCCATCGGAAATTTAGCATGTAGCAAGGTGCATTTTTAAAACCTTGCTGTATACGAAGCAAATCAAGTTGCGTATTTTTCAAGTGTTCGCTTCCAAGTTAACCATAGCTTATCGGCTCATCTTCAGAAGCTTAAGACAGAATGGCAATCTAATAAATTGATACTGTATACAATTATATTGCTTATATTTTCCTATCAATTGCTTCTCAATATTTGGCATATATTTATTGCAGACGTTTCTGAATTAAAAAAACACACCTTTATCTCTGAATCTGTTAGTATGAATTCTATAGCATAGAATTGTCATTCATTTGTTCTGTTAGACAGTTATATCATTAACTCATTTTTTTTATCGGTATTTGGATTTGATCATTCCACCACTTAGTAGCCTCCCAATATCTGAAGAGAAAAAAATACCCAAAAATAAATTCAAATCAAATTTAAAAAGAATCGATAAGCTTATCTGAAACAAATTACTCGTGTTTGCTCAGCGACATCGAACTACAGTTATTTGTCTTCTGATGATGTTAAGTCATCAGTGTTTCTGCTCAGAAATAATGATGATCATCTTGGCAACGGTTAAGTAAATAAGAATGATCACAGTAAATATTAGTCATATTTACAGTGGTTTTGACGAAGAATTTTTATTTTATCGTTATTAGCCTCAGTTCTGAGAAACGCAGACATGCCAGCGTAGCTGTATTATCGCATTACTAGTTGCTTCAGGATTTTAACTTGAAATGCTGATTCTGATGTCTGAAAATTTATTATTCATCATTTTTCTTTTTTTTTTCGAAGACAAGAGAGCGATGTAACTGTGCTTTGATATATGTTTGTGATGGCATGCAATTAAAACTTCTTGAATGTTGTCAGTTCAGAATTTAGTTTCTTTATGCATTGAATGCCCTGTTAAGATTCAAAGGAAGTATGCAGATTTATTGTATTGAGTTCTTGGATTTTTCTCTCGCCGTCGAATACGCAATTTCTCTCATTTCCTGACTTCTATATCTTCTGCGAGAATCAAACTTTTTGAACTAAATTTCACCATTGTTATTAGAGTAACATGTTTATGTACTTTTATTAATACACATATTTGTCCAGTGAATTAAAATTAACTCTCATTAATTAAACTTTATAAACGCATTCTAATAATTACATGGAGAATTTAAAGAAAAAGTTGTCATATCTTAAACAATTAAAGGGACACGGTACTTTCACAACTTTTTTTAAAGATTTAAGCGTTAAACAAAAAAGTTTCATAGTGGTGTATGTTAACATTGAAATAAAAACACCCTCAAAAGAAACAATTTTAATCTACCTGCTTAAATAAAATTTCAATTTATTAAAAAAATTCATTTTTTAAATTTGCTACTACTTTTTTAAATATAAGTATTTTTGCTTCAAACTTTTTTTTATATATTCACTACAATATATTACACAAAAGTGTGCATGGATTACAAGATATGTTCAGTACTTATCTTAATATAAAATTTTTACTATTAGGAGGGAATATTACTAAAAATAGGGAGCAGCACATCGTATTAACTCTGATATTTAAAAAAACTAATCAAGTGAATGCTTATTCCATGCATAATGATGTAGAAAAAAAAATTTAAACTCTATCGCATTTAGGAAAAAAGCTTTAGCATTTTAAAAACAAGAAGATGAAGAAAAACAGAACATGGAAAAAAAGGCATTTAAAGATTTGATTTGTGAATAAAAATATATTTGCCCTTTTCTCAAGCAAATATTTTGCATAGTCATAAAAATTATATGTAAAATATATATACAAAATTTAAAACACTTATCTTCAATACAAGATATCTTATAAAGATTTAAATTCTCATTATTGCAGTAAAAAGAAACCTGATCGAGAAAAACAGCTGTATAAAACTGACAAAACATCTAGATTTTTTTAAAATTAATTAATATACATGATGATTAAAATTTATTGAACACCTGATTCAAAAGCATCTAGGTTTGTATGCTAGTCCTTCTTTTATAAAATTATAGTATTCTATATTTTCACAATCACGCTTATTTTTTTCTGGACTGATTTATACACAAGACATTTTTGTTTTCTCTGTTACATCCGCCTATAAACCCTCCACATAGCTAAATGTCTAAATTGTTTGTTCAGAGGAATGTTATTTTCAACTTGAACACTTTCTAATGATTTAGATATCCCTACATTGAACTCAGAAACCGCAACTGCAATTCGGGCTCAACACAATGAAGTAGAAATTTCGTTTGAGCACTTACTCCATATGACACTATGAAAATTTTCGTTCGAATTTTGTGTCAAACACCTTGTACAAGATTGAAGATGTTCATCTGATGCTAGTCGTTGATAAATTGGCATTATTTTGAGAAGACATTTCTCATTTATTGGTGTTTTTATATGTGTTTAATATGAACCTGTTGTTTTACTATTGGCCAGAGCTTCCTGATAAAAGCACCAAGAATATTTACCAGAAGGACACAATTATCTGCTAAAAAGAATAAAATAATTCAGTATTTCTTTGGGTTGTGATGCTATTTCGGAAATTTCAAGTTTCTAAAGGCCATTTGTAAAGGTTCAGGTCCTTTTAAATTCGTGTCATTGCGAATAAAAACTTAATAACTTTAGAAATAATACAGATACAGCTTTAATATTTTAGTGTGTGATGTGAAGAAGAGTATAAGCACACAAATGAGACAATAAAAAATTTCCACATTTTGATCATTTTTTTAGGTACTGTGTTCCCTTAAAATATGAACCTTCAAAATATGAATGAATAGACTGTCTGTTATATTATATATCATGAATTGCCAATTTAATCATAGTGGAAAATTAAGTTTATTTCATCATATTCAACTAAAGGACAGAGATGTCTCAACAGACGTGCCTTCTTTTTGCCGCAAATAAAAATTATTACATTGAAAAAAGTCTTAATCTCCCCCTCTCAAAAATATAATTTTAAACTGCTATAATTGTTTAACCTTTATTTTTAAATATTTAGCATCACTTTATATTACATCTTAATATCACTGCTTAAAGATATTTAATTGTAATCGTTATAAAGTTCATTGAATTTGTCGAAGCTTTAATAAACTTAGTTCAACAAATGAATGCATCGTTAACCAAAATTTTATAACCTCATTTCCGTATACAATTAGTTAATTTCTTAAAGGATTCCGCATTTCCTAATTCGAGAAAAGTATTAAACAATTTTTTAGCATTAAAAAGTTTGATTTTTTAAAAAAATAATTTTGCTGAAGGCTGATGTTTTTTTTTTTGTTGTTGTTTTTTTCTTTTAATTCATTTTCATTTTAGGCGAAGTATATCTTAGTTGGAACAACGTTGCAAGCAAATGATGGAAGGCTCTTTAGCATTTTCCACTTTTGAAACCCCATTTTATCCTCAAAAATATTCTTTGTAACCATATACGTAACACACAAGTTTGATAACAAAAGATTTTGGAAGAAATATAGTTAGATATATTATTCGTTAATTTTAATGAAATTCTTAATTAATGAAGCTGCTTGAATGATATTTATTTTCGAATATTAAAAATGTAGACAAATGTTTTTATAATGAATATATTCGTCGCCACAAAATTTGCTTAGCAATTTGGGACTGGGGGACCGACCAATTAAGAAATCATGGGGCAAACTGATTCCAATGTTTTCAGGAGAAACTTGTTATTAACATTTAGTATTACAAAATCTGAGATTTTTCTTTTGTAGAGATGAACGCTTTTGTAATCTTTCTGATTTATTCTGCAGTTTTCTTTATGTTAAATATGGTTCAATTAATAGAATTCTGAACAAAATTTTGGATTTTTTGTTGTATTTCGTCCATAATATTAAAAAAAATTGTGACGATTAGAGTGGTCTTCTTGATTTTTTTTCTTAACGTCCCCATTGCATAGTTATTGTAATTTTGGGGTTATTTTTAAGTGCACGTTTTTATTGGTTTCTAAAATAAAATCCTTCGATTATTTGTTTCATTTACATAATAAAATTAATTAATTAATCGAACTATTAATTTTTTTTCTCAATCATATTGTTATTCTGTATATTAGCTATCATTTCTTCATACAAACGGGCTAGATAAATTAGAAGTGCATGTAATATTATTAATCGAGAGATATTTTTGATTCATTCTTGAAGAAGTATTATCATTTTTTTATCCCTGGATATTACCATATTTTTCAATACAAACATCTCGTTTTCTGATCACAAATTTATTTTCAGTGCTTGAACGTGCATCTTCTAATTATCTGTCCCATGAATCTATACTGTTTACAAAACATTTATATTGTTACAAAAACATGTCATTGTCATCTGATGGAAAAGGATACGCATGCTTACACTAATTAGGAGGAAATATTCTTTTTTCATGTATAATAATGTCATAAATCAGGTCCATAAAAACATCCGTGCTTCTAATAAAAAGAAAAACCCAGGAGATGAGAATATACGTTCCTCTATGCCAACAATGTCCAAAATGTTTCTTCGTGAAAAATAATTTAGTTTGAAAAAAATAAGGTGAAATTCCAAAATAATAATAATTGCATGATGATAAATAAAGTGCCTTTAATGTATTTTAATTGTTTTAAATTTCGAAATAAAAGAACAGCATGACGTTGTCAAACAAATACCCTTGCCTCCTAACACGAGCTTCCTACACGGTTTAATACAAAGGTAGGAAGTCGAAAAACCAGCAATTGAATCCCATAGATGTTGCAATGACTTCGATGACACACTTTTTGGTGAAGAGCGGATTCTGTGTAGAGGGGAAAACGAAAATGATTTCTCATTAAAAATAGAAAAAGGAAGGCGCTATATTTTTAGCATTGTGCGCAGTGAGCTTTCTGAGCAACTACAGATCTTTTCTTTTTGGTGCAGTTCTTAAGATTCCTACTTTCCCTAAAGAATGACAAGAGGCGCTCTTTAATTCAGCACCTTTGAATCCAAAGCAATACTAGATCTTCAAATGTCATTATCGTTTTAAAGGGAATATCAAGGGAAAAAAATAATTAATTCTGCACAATTGCATTTAAAACAAATTATAGTAAGTTGCTCTTTCACAAAAAAAAAGTTTTACTAGTAAAAAAAAGTCTGATACCACATTGCGTCCATGATTTAGATTTGGGATAAATGTCATTATGGATTATGTACATATTTTTGAATTCTGCCGAGTTATAGTTTTGTTGAATGTAGTAAATTTTATAAATATATTTAATGCATTAAAGGTTCTTGGTTCTTCTAAATTCAGTTTGATCTACGATGGCTTCATTATTTGATATCACTTCTTGCGAATACGTAACACACATAACAATTTGTTGGTTACTCTGTTTCTTGACCGCTGGAGCACTTTTATCGATTTAATCCGGTTATTGACTTCCACGCCGAGTAACTCTGTGTTGTTGTTGTTATTTCTGGTTTAATGACACAAGGGCCACATCTGGCAAGCTCGGGTAACTCTGTGAAAGAGTTGTTTGGCATAGTTCCTACCAGATCTAGAGCAATATTTTGATTATCACTCTTAAAAGTTGAATCTTCATTCACAGCTAGCTCTTGAATTCTCCCTCCCACACTAAAATATCCGAACATAAATGGATTTCTGATGGTTTCTTTCTGAAAGTACCTAATTGAAAAGCACTCACTGCATTATAAGTAATATACACAAAACGACCTTTGTTTCTAAATTTTTATCTGAAATGATTCGAGAATAGTGACTCTGAAATCGCCAAAGATTAATCACTAACGAACAAAAGAGATTATGGTAATTTGAAAATATGATAATATAGTCACAAAAAAGCTGAATGTTCACTAATTGGATAGAAAATAAAAATTACTTGTTTGCTGAAATATATGATTAAGAAAAATAGAAGATGCATCTGTCAGAAACCGTATCTGCTATGAATTACAAAAGGAATGCATCGCATTTTATACGTATTTTTAGGCAATTTAGTTTGTGTGGAGTACATTGCGAACATAAAATGCAATTAACATTAAAAATGGTTTGGTAAAAAAAAGTCTTATTTCAATTTAATAGAGGACTGTAAAAGTGGTGCAACCAACATATGAAGAGCCTCGGCGTCCTTTCCTTCGAGATCGTGATATCTGATTTCTTTGATGTGCCTTCAACCAAGAATCAATGTAAAGTTTCAGTAAGGCTGCATGCATTTAGTGCATTACTTTGTTATCTCTGGCTTAAAATTTATGAAGAGAATATAATTTTTAAAATGCATATTGCCAGTCCACTATCGTTAATGCAGCCTGAATGAAAATCATCTGTGTCTGACATAGCGCTTATTGTATTAGTAATGCTAGAGTGTTTCCTGTAATTTAAAGTTTTCAGAAATTAGTAAACACAGTGAAATTTTCTAATAAGCACAAGTTGAACTTATTAAATTTTGTTTTATTTTTCTTATGATAAAAAATTAGATCAAAAGTCACGAATAAATATTTTATACTTACTTTTAATATAACGAATATTTATTACGAATAAATATTTACTTATGCTTTTCTTAACGGTAATAAATATAAAGTTGATATTTTAAAATAATGTAGATATTTTTAAGTGTTTTTTTTATATATATATCAAGTACTAAAAACTAGTTTTGTTTCTTTTGGCAAGAATTACATCTCCAAATTTACTCTGTTTAAAATATATCTCAACAAGGAATTACTACTTTTTTTTTATTAAAATTTTCTTCTGGAAAACTACAGGCTGCTTTGGTCAAGGCTGTCTCTCCAAGTTTTCTCCTTCTGATCTTGTCTAGCGCAATAATCCTCCACCGGTTTACTGCTATCTACTCAAATCCTTTCCAACATTATCCATCAATCCAGTGGGTGGTCTCCTTTTCGTTGTTTTCTCCTTATTTTAGATTTTTTTTTGAGAATACATTATCGTATCTAAATAAATGGCCCAACCAATCAAAAGCGTTAAATTATATCTAAATTATATTATTTGAGAGTTAGAACAGTTGTAATATTTGAAAAGTAGAATAAACTTCATAGTAGATAGTGTAAACATCTATCAATTGTCACTGTAAAACTACTAGTTGTACTTAAAATTATCACTATAATCACATTTATTTTTAACGATGAAGCGCTAACAAGCTTTCGAATTTCTGAAGCTAATGAATCAAATGGGGGAAAACTCATTATTTTTTTCTGTTTCAGATTCATTGAAGTAAAACTCAAAATAAGCGATTGACGGTTTTTTTTTTCTTTTTCAAATAATTTACTTGCAACTAGCAGAAAAAAATAGAGCTTAGGATATTCGGATTTTAAATTATGTTGATCTAAGGGGTTCTCATTTAGTAGAATTATAAATAAGATATCCATTATTTATATCTAATAATGAAAAATAATGTGTTTGTTGACTCTCTGCAGGCTTGATCGTTTGATCTAGAGTTTTCAGATTTGATACATATATTTTGGAAGGTGGAAATGTGCAACTTGGGAAGATTTTTTTTTTAAATTTTAATAAAATATGAAGCGGAATTCTGACGTTTTCCCGCAGTAACTTCCGGACATTTTTCAGTACAGAAATTAATTTTGTTTCCTTGTGAAATTTTAAAAATTGACTTTTTAATGACATCAATTTAATTTTTGTGGAAAATTTTCTTAAATTCTGGCGATTTTTTAAAAAGCTTTTCTTGTTGTATTATTTTCAATTGTAGATTTCATTGTTGCAAGGGAGTTCAAATAGTTTTTATTACTTTATTGGATATTTGATCGCATGATTTTTCATTGTTAAAAGCTAAAAAAAAAATGCATATTAAATTGCGAGGAATCATGAAAAAAAAAATAGCTTACATTATTGTGAAAACAGCTTACAATTTAAACCAGAAAATTTGATTACCCAGGCATTTAAATTTTTAATGGCATTATAGTGTTATGGAACACGACTCAGGAAGGTGTATGCACACAAGAAATAGCACAAGTGTAAGCACAATAGCACGTTGATGCGCAAAAATACTTTATTGAGAGAATCGACAATACTTAACTATGTTCAGAATAATTGAAATTGTATATAACTTATATTTTTAGCAAATTAGCTGGCCGTTAAAAGCACCTAAGATAATAAACGGATTACAGGATGTTTTTGATTTTTTTTTTCTTTTTTCTTGATAGGTAATCGGAGCAATATGCCTGAGCTTGATCGCTTATTATTCAGTACACAGCAAAATTTTCAGTGGAGATCCGGAGCATACCCTGTTCTTCCTTGTAACATTTGCTTTCTTGGTGACAACGTTTCTCATGCTTATTTCTTCATTGCTGTCCCTGATGGTTGCAAGCATATTGTCAAAGACTCTGTTTGTAAGTATATTTATCTCATTGTTGATTTTGAATTTTTTAAAAAATCTGCACGATTTTAAAATTTCATCTCATTTAAAACTTATAAAATAAATGTAATCTTTTTATGACAGGTTCTACTGGAAAATTTTTTTAAAGTCCATAACGACTTTTTGAACACTTTACTGAGAACGAAAGTCTGAATGTTTAATTTTATAATAACTATGATTATGCTATATGTTATACAAGATTCCATGCAATAAATGTTAAATAAGTCTTATCGATAATTACATACGTTTGCATGAAGTTACGTTTCAGAAGTTTGTGGAATTTTCTGATCAATTCCATTAATCAATCCTTGCATGGGCTCACCTGCTCTAGTCAGTTGTGTGTGTTCTAATGTCCAGTCCTCCCTGTTTAATTTTATTGTTTACGCCTTTTGCTATCTGCTGTTTTCTTCCACCCATCAACGGTACGTGAGGGAGCTTTTCGTGAAATGCTGTTGCCACTCTATTTACTTCTTGCTTCTCAAGGACAGCTATCCCCCTCCCCCCCATATGCTCGCCTTGCATGGCCCCCATTAGATAGGTGGTGCACTGAGATCTCTGGTATATCATTCGTTTACAGCTAATCATTCAAATGGTTAGTCTTTTAGGAAAGAGGCGAATTGCTTGGTATTAAGGGTAGTCACTGTCTCCGGGAATGACTTTGAGCCTACAAATTTTGGCTATTAAGTTCCTTGGTAAGCCCCCAAGCTGGGAATGTTCTCAACCAGTGTTTTCCCTATCTGGTTGGACTCTGTGGTGGGCGATACCATCGAGCCAGAATAATATTGAATATCATATGGGTTCTTTGTCGTCGTGGAAGTCAATTCCACTACATATTATTACATGATTATTAGTACATCAAATGCTTTTTACATCATATATTCTTTAAAACTTTTTGCATCATTTATTGGTGAAACACAGCACGTCAAGAAGATACGATCTATTGATTTTTTAGTGCGAGTGAATGAACAATAAGCTTTAGAGGTCAATAAATTGACACAATTGCCAATGCCCTTCCCGTTCAAATATCAGAAAACTCCGAATGTATCTTATGACTGTTATATGACATATATAAATGTATCAGGAGTTGGAGTTCCTGGAAGAATCAAAATGTGTGTGTGACGTTCGTTGTATAAATATTGAAAGAAATGATCAATTTATCCCTACGCAACTCATTGTTTTAATATGATAAAACGTGTTTCTGTCCGTAATATGAACGTTTGTATTTCTGAAACTTTGAAATGTAGAAACTATTCTGGTCCCCTTGCTGTATCGTTTAAGTTTTCTCCTACTTTGAATTAAAATATTTCCATTAAAATCTGAAAGAATCCGATTTTTTCTGAAGTTAGACAAATTGTAAAAGACAACTCCGAAAGTAGGTGTTTCCTATATTCCTATGAGCTATAAATACAACCAAAGTTATGCAGCAGATTATCAGGTGTCACGCAGCTAATAGTAACCAAACTAAAAACATTGTAAGTCTTATGTGTAATGTTAAGTAAACATTGTAACATTTGTAAGTAACAAGTCCCCAAAACATTGCACTGTGGGCTTAGCGAAAAAATAAATGCGCACAATGTAAAATTTTCGTCAGGTATAAATTCTTCTATTACAGTACAGTATATGTGGAATAATGTTAAAAAAGGCGCATGGTATTTGTATTGATAAACAAATTTCCTGTCTGAAAAAAATGGTTAGGAGGTTGGTACTCATTATTCCGGAAATGGTTGACGTTCTCGCTGAATCTTGTGCTTCTGTCTGCTTAGTGAGCAATTATACAAAACTTTTTCTTACCCATAAAAGTTGTGCTGAGAGAACTAAATTGCATTTTCAAATGACTAAACGCTTGTCTTATAACACTAAACCTCACTGTCTTGGACTACTTCAAGTATTATCCACTGTCGGGTTCTGATGGAATTTAATATTCTATGTTGCAGCATCTCTTGGAAACTTCCCTTCTAAATATGCTTTGCATGTATTACCGCATATAGGAAAAACATTTCTTTCCAGATATTTTAAAATAAGCATTTGTGATTCCAATACCTAAGCCAGAAGATTCTGTCAGTTATCAACAAACAATTGCCCTAACCAGCTGCATGTGTAAACTCCTTTAAAGGATGATGAATGCACGCTTGGTCTACATCCTTGAGAAAAATGGATATATTTCTTTTTCTGTGGTTTTCAAAAGACACAGCCGGTAATTTAGCTTCTCGAAACACAGATATTTGAGTTGCTTTTCTGAATTGAAAACATTTGGTATCGCTATTCTTTGACTTTCACAAGACATATGATCGCACCTGGAAGTATGGCATATTGATCTAGGCTTTGGAGGAAATTTACCCGTATTTATATAAAACTTTAAAAAAAAAAAAGATATTTAGAATCCACCTTGGGAACACTTATTCCAATGCCATTCGCTTGGAAGTTGTCCTTTAGGATTGTGCCTTAAGCGCAACCATTTATATTTTAGCCATTAATCCCATTTCATCAATTATTCCACCGTCTATTAATAAACAGATCTGTGCGTTGATGATTTATGAATTTCGTGCTACTCACACCTTATGGAATTAATGAAAAGACAGCTTCAGATAGCCATCAACAATATTGTTGAATGGTCAAATAAGAATAAGTTTACTATTTCAATACACACACACAAATATTGATACGGCCCTTCATCCTGATCCAGAATTGTCTTTTAATAGTGCTCTAATTTGTCGTTTAGGTACCCATAAATTTTTGGGCATAATATTTGATAAAGGCAGATTTTCCATCTTCATATTATCAACCTGAGGAAGAGGCGTCTTGCATCATTAAATATTCTAGGAACTCTTTCCATACTTTTTGGAGTGTCGATCGCTTATCTTTATCGAAGTACTTTCCGTTCTATGATTGATAATGGATATGTCGTATATGACTCAGCTTGACCTTTCTGTTTGAAACGCTATAATTATGTTCACCATTAGCTGCAAGAAAATTCTGTCTGGGGGCATTCTGCATATCTCTTAGAAATAGTTTTTATGCGGAATCTTTCGGACCATCCATGTTACATAGAAGAAAGAAATTGTCCCTCTCTTATTGTTTCCGTATTTTACCAAATAGACACCCTTCATACGGTTAATTGTTGAATGACTACACTAATCGCCCATTGCGCATTCTCCAATTTGGAATGCACATACGTAGTAGGCTTCCCGATTTTTTTATCATTATGTTAAGATGTACAGAAATTGTATTTTTGTCTATTCTCCATGGATGGAAGTTATTCTAACTTAAAATTTTTACGTTAGTTTTTTTAGAACAACTTAAAATTTTTGAAAGTTTCACTCCGTTAGATTCTGACAGTTCAATTTTTATTTCACTTTTTAACCATCACCGACAATTTTATCTGGCATATGAACCAGTCACAGACGGTTCAAAATCCTTGATTCATGTTGGCCGTGCTTTTGTTATCAGAAGTTATAATGTAAGCTACTCGACTCTTATGCTCCTATTCTGTGTTCTTCTCTGAAATTATGACTGATTATTTTGTCTTCAAATATATTGATTGGTATCAAATTCATAAATCTATTTTATGCTTTGATTCTATAGATATTTTGGAATCTTTAAATAGATCCTTTATTGATAATCTTTTTATTAAAGAAGTCCGTAGCTTTTATGAATATATACTTTTACTGGATCTCTTTATCCTATTTTCATGAATATATTTTTAAGTTGACATTGCAAAAAATGAATTGGCAACAAAGCTGTGAAATCAGCTATCGAATATTTATACTGGTCCGTTATTTATGCTGACCTGTGATCTACCATTAAATAGTAATGCGTTTCTCAGTGGAAAAATGCCAAGAAAAATGGAACATAGAAACAAAATACCAACTCCATAGCATCAAACCAATCCATTTATGGTGAGTTCTTAAACTTAATAGACGCTGTGATGTCATTTTAACTCGACTTCTTTTGGACATGCAGATTTACAAATAAATATTTGCTTTTCGTTGAGTCTGCTCCAACTTGTAAGCGTTGTGAAGACACGTTAATTGTTCAAAACTTTCTGATCTAGTCTGTGTAACCTTTAACAAGCATCGGTAAAAATGTTTTAACTAAAAAAAACTTTTAACTGGCCTTTTTTTATTGGAAAAAATATCCATATTTGAATCTCTTCATGTACTTAAAACATATTGATTTTCTGCATAATAGTTGATTTTTTATTCTGATTTTTTTAAATTCTTAATAAAATTATTGTTTAATTATTCCTATTGTTGCTTTTACTCATTTTTAATTATTAGCCCATTTAGCTCTAATCCACTTCTTAATTTCCGGCGCTGCTCATGTGACCAACTTTGCAGAGCAGATTATATATAACTTAATTATATTTTCACATGCGCGTAATTTATGATTATCGGCATTGAAAATTCCTCGGTGAGAGAAGATAAAATTTGAGTGCTTTATTACAATAAGTGGCGAGATAACACATCCCTATTGGTGTCAAATTACTTTCAAAATATCAAATTTCGGTTGCACTTGAATCAGCTTAGTACCCTGAACTCTCGCCATGTTACTTTTTCAAGATGAAATATTGGTGGAAGATGGAATCGCAACACTGAGAAGAAATTAGTTTGCAGGAATGAAATTTGGACAAAACATTTGTCCAAATATATTTCAGAGTTGTGGTAATATATTTGAGTGTTGTTTCAAGACCTCAAGCTAAAGTTTATATGAAATGAGCCTTTTAAAATAGGAAATAGCTATAAGGCCACAATTTCGAATGCAAGTATGTAATTGTTTATGCATTTTGTCAGTGTTTTGTATGTTGGAATTCCCTTTTTGTTGCACTTAGTGATTATGCAAGTTAGAACCAGTCCGTTATGGTTATGACACTGAATTTGTCATTTAATAATGCTCCAGACGTGCTAGATGAGAGAAAGATGTGGTAATCTCGCATGCCAAAGCAATGTGCTGCATAAGGGGAAGAGCGTTATTCTGGTGTAAAAATATTCTCTTAGAATAATGATCAATTTTCATAGAATCATGATCAAAATTGGAAGCGTAACCATAGTATGATGATTTGATGCGTAACCATAATGTAAATTTGATGTCTGATATAAGGATATACGATTATATTGTTTTCGCATCGTTATAGTCTGGAGAACAATTTAATAGTGGCTGTGTAGATTCAGTAAATCTATGCTGCAAACAGTTTGGTTAGAAAGAAAAAATCACCTGCTTTCCTTTATATAGTATGTTCTATCTAAGCAAACATCTACTTTACTGTATTAGTAATATACCGCTGTTACTAAAACAATAGAAACGGTTCTCATCTGTGCACTCGCCAGATTTTCATTCAACCTTCCAGCGAGCTTGGCACTCCTAGTTACAAATACTGGCATGAATGCTACATGTCGTCTGATTCGGAATTGATCCTCATTATAATCGATTCATATCACTTATCGAGTTTAGATTCCGTATGTTCTATGATTTGTTTCATAAGTGGTCGTGGTGAAGATTTTTGTATACTTATTTCATCAATCAAAATTTTTTCTTTTGATCGACAATCAACAAAATATTTTCAATAAATTTAGTTCTATATTTTTATTTTTTATATATAATGCTTTCGTTTAATTAAATAGTGCCAACATGATTAAGAACAATAGTAAGTAAAGACATACATTACTTGAGTTTTGAGCATCAATTTAAAAAATTATGATTTATAAGCAGTTATAAAGTTACCAAAACAATTTTATCCATTTATGATTAACAATAACCATTGGTGAAGCAGCTGATGGGGAAGAGCCTATTGTAACTTCCAGTGCTAGACTTATCCACAAAAGTTAAAATGATTAAATGCATTTATTAAATATTCACTTAATGTTTGCCTATCTTGATATTATCTTTTCACCCTATAATTTCACTGCCTCTTTGCTAAGAATGCCAAAAATGTTTTCACTTTTGGAGTTTTAGAAACAACTTTATTCTATGCCAGCCACATTTAAGTTGTTCTGCCATATGTTATTTTTTTTTGCTTTAAGCACCATATTAGCACTAGACTGTATACAAGCCAATTTCAATTACATTTTAAAAAATCGAACTTAAGGTTTCAGCGAGAGCTTTCGCGATCCTGATGTGTAGTGTGTCATGAATTAAAACTTTCATCTTGGAGATGTGGATCAAAGATGAATTTGCGGAGGCGGCGATTTCGCAATAAGCCATCTGTCACCTACTTTTGTAAATCATCTTTTGATGATACTGTCTAGCCTGTTAAATGCATCCCTTAGGGTGAAATGTATATGCGTGGGCCCATAAGCGTTCTTTTAAACAGCATTCCCAGATCTGGTCGCGTGGTCCTGTGAGGTCTCTTTCATTGCATTCATCACATTTTAATGGTTTGTAAGCCATAAGGAATTTTACAAGGAAACGAAATAGACGAGGAAACGAACAAGATACGAAAAAAAGACTTTATCAAACATCTAAATCAGGGCTTGTTAAATATTTTTCACTCGCAATACCTTATTCGGTGATAAGAATTTTGACGATCCCATTTTTATCAGACAATTTTTTCTTCTTCATCCCCGTGTTATGAAATGAATAATAATAAAAATAGCAGTAATGTTTTCTTCCAAAAAGTTGATTTTTTCTTTTTGCATTTCATCATATTGGAAAAAGAATCGAATATCTGTTTAGGAGTCCTACCTTTTATCGACTGAAGCCACAATTTAATACAGATATACAATTTGGGTGGTAAGACCTCATTTTGAAATTCACTGTACTTCAATTGGTGCATTTTTGAGATATCAGGCACAAATATATACTGAGAGACAGATTTGAGTGCATTCAATCTATTGACAGATTTGATTTATTTAATATTGATTTGCATGATTTAAGATAAAACCATATGGTAAATTCCGTTCTTCTAACTCATAGGGTTTTATGTAATATTGTTTACACTCATTAACTATTACCACGCTGATTTTTTTAGTACAGAAAATATTGACATTTATCTAAAATATGACAACAAATCTATAATTTTGATGCAAAGATAGCATACTAAAGATTGTTTATTTAGTTCAATGCATTTATAAATTAAAATGCTCCTAATGTTTATTTAGTTCAATGCATTTATAAATTAACATGC